>CATIWQ010187887.1:0-27219 GCA_949673415.1 Euphorbia schlechtendalii | reverse complement strand
TTGATCTTGCATGTTTTCTCTGCTATACTTGTTCGTAGTGAAAATCTATTTATTTAGAGTCCCTAATCTATCACATCTATATTTACTCAACTTTTCATTCTAATCTTCCTATCCATAAAAATCTCTAATCTATTTTTATTTTATTTACTTTTATGCTTCCCGAGTTATCATTAAACCTGGTTCCTTCCCTGTGGGTTCGATATCTTTTAAAACTACATCGCAACTGTATACTTGCAGTTATCATCATTTATCTATGTGATAAGGGGTATTGACAACACCTACATTTATTTGTGAACAAGTTTTTGGCACAGTTATTAGCCAATAGTTCATGAGATTTTGGAATCATTATTGATTAAACTTATCAGTAGAAAAGTGGCAAACAGCAACCAGTATCTCAGGTCTAAGGATACTTGTACTGCAACTGCAATAAGACATGACACCAACTCATGGATATAGTTATTTCTAAGTGTATGTCTTATAAGAGAACTCAAATGAATTAACATTTGCAAGAGATGCAAATGGATGTGTTCCAACCATGGTTATCTTGTTGTAACTTAACCTGCCATAGTGGGGGTCATGATGATGGCTATGGATGCTACCTTCTAAGAAAAATTGGTTCGACCAAATTTCTTGAATTTGAATAGAATGGGCTATTTAAATGTCGAGAAAATAGTAAGAATTAAGTGTTTAATAAAAGACCTTATCTTAATTTCTTGTACATATACTACTGTCTAAACAAATTCTATCTTATATATAGGTTGAATATAATCACTAATGAAAATACTCGCATTGACATCAGTCCTCTTGTTGACATCAAATATGATGTTTATAACTTCAATGAGTGGTTTGAGACTATTAGAGGAGTTCTTCAAAACTACTACTTGGATTATGTTTTAACTAATCTAAGTCCCAAACACCTCGGTAAGAATGCTTTTACATGTGAGATGAATGACTATGAGGAGCACAAGGGAAACTATGAGTTTCTTGCAAAACTCATGTTAGACCACATGCTCCAAAAGTACACATGTTTGTACAAAGGGTTCGACCTCGCAACCATGATTCATCGTCTCAAGTTAATGGAAAGTTTAGAGGTTGAACTATTCCATAAATTACTGGGAGATACCTCAGTAGTAGAGTTGTTCATTAACATAAATGACAACTCGGAGAAATTAAGAGAGTTGGGAGTTGAGTATAGTGAGCATTCTTTGAAGGAAATGGTGTTGAGGGTATTACCCAATAAATATGATTCCTTCAAAAAGATGCTTAAGGATTGTTCTCTCAAATGTACCTTGACCTAACTCATGGACTTGCTCGAGTTTTAAGAGATTGAGTTTAGAAATAAACTCAAAGAGTAAGCTAATGTTGAGGACCTTAAATTAAAGAAAAATAAAATGTTTAAAAGTTAAGAGAAAGCTCACGAGGAAGTTAGAATTAAAGAAGGAAAATGTTTCTCATGAAACAAGCTCATCGAATGGTGATAGCTGTGGCTCTAGAGGTATGTTCATACCAGAGAGTTTCTCTATGGTTCCCTATGAGTCTACTTGGGTATTATATACTGGTTGTGGTACTCATATTTGTACTTCTATATAGGGGGAAATGGACCTAATAGTTGGAAATGGAGCACGGGTTACCGCAACAGCTGTATGGATATATAGCCTTTGTTTACCTAGTGACCTTGTTTTAGTTTTGAACAATTGCTATTATATTCCTGCTGTCACTAAGGATATTTTTTATGCGCATTTCGCAACAGAAGGATTTGAAATTTTATTTTCTAATAATAGATGTTTAAGCGTGATAATATTCTTTATGCTTGTGGAATATGTGTGGATGGTGTATACGTTTTAGTTACAAAAACTGAAATTTTAAATATGAACATTGTTAAGAAATCAAGATTAGATAATGAGAAATCCTCATACTTATGGCATTGTCATCTAGGATACATAAATGAGACTCGCTTAGCTAAGTTACATAAATGTGGAGACGTAGGTCCAATGGAAAGGGAATCCTATGGCCCGTACGAACCTTGTTTAAAAGGGAAGATAACTAAGAAACCTTTCAAAGGAAAGTGTAAGTGTGCCACTAGTACTTTGGAAATAATACATTTCAATGTGGTCCAATGAGAGTTAAGACACATGAGGGTTTCATCTACTTCATAACCTTTATCGATAAATACTCACGATATGGTTATTTGTACCTTACAAGGCACAAGTCTAAAAGTTTTAATAGATTCAAAGAATTCAAACCCGAAGTGGAGAAATAGCTTGGGAAAAGTATCAAAACCCTTTGATCTGATCGATGTTGTGAATACTTAAGCCAAAAGTTTCAGGATTATCTAAGGGATAATGGTATTTTATCCTAGTGGACACCTCCTTATACACCTCAACATAATGTAGTGTCAAAAAGGAGGAATCAAACCCTACTCGATATGGTTCAGTCCATGATGAGCCAAGCAGAACTCAACAATTCCTTTTGAGGTTATGCACTTGAGAGCACAATTTATATTCTAAATAGAGTGACCTATAAATCATTTGATCAAACTCCATACGAGTTATGGTATGGTAAGAAACCTACTCTTTCTCACCTGTGAGTTTGGAGATGTCCTGCTTATGTAAAGAGGATAAGTTCTGATAAGTTGGGTGCTAAGTCTGATAGATGTTTGCTTATAGGTTACCCTAAGGAGACTATGGGGTAAACCTTTTATGATCCCAAGGAACAAAAAGTCCTTGTTTCCAGAAATGCTCCATTCCTTGAGAATGAGCATATACTTGCGAAGCTAGTGGGAGCAATCTTGAGTTAGGCACTTAAGAAGATCAAACAAACAGTCAACTGATTATACCTACACCTGTTACACAAGATAGTGTAAGCATGGAACAGCTTATTATAACATCGACATAGCGTAGGTCAGGCCGGGCTACATATGCTCCCAAGCGATACGGGTTTCTCATCACTGATGATAAACATCTCTTCCTTATGGAAAATGATGAGCCTTACAAGGAGGCAATGGAAGGCTCAAATTTCGATAAATGGCTTTTAGCCATAAGATCGAAAATAGACTCCATGTATGAAAATCAAGTTTGGAGATTGATTGATGCTCCAAGTGGGATTAGTCCCATAGGATGTAAGTAGGTTTTCAAGAAGAAAACTGACATGGATGGTAACATTGTTACCTATAAAGCAAAGCTGGTTGCAAAAGGGTATAGTCAAAAGGAAAGCATTGACTATGATGAGATCTTTTCACCGGTGGCCATGCTAAAATCTATCAGGGTACTCCTTGCCATTGCCGCTCATTATGATTATGAGATTTGGCAGATGGATGTGAAGACAGCTTTCCTTAACGGGAATCTGGACAGGGATGTGTTTATGACACAACCCAATGGTTTCAGATATAAGGATGGCTCTATGGTATCCAAGTTATAGAAGTCCATTTATGAACTTAAGCAAGCATCAAGGAGTTGGAATATTAGGTTAGATGAGATAATCCGAGAAATTAGTTTTGTATCGAACACTAATGAGCCCTGTGTATATAAAAAGGCTAGTGGGAGTGCGATCGTTTTCCTTGTATTATATGTTCATGACATATTATTGATAGGAAACGATATTCCTTTTTATCAGATAGTTAAGATAAGGTTGTCAAATAAGTTCTCCATGATAGACCTTAGAGAAGCAGCTTTTATACTTGGTATAAAAATTTACTGAGATAGATCCAAAAGGCTGCTAGGTCTTTCAAAAAGTACATACATAGATAAGGTTTTAGCTAGATTTAACCTTGAGCAATCAAGAGAGGGTTATCTCCCAATGTCTCATGGGATTGACCTTTTTAAATCTGAATATCCAAGAACATAAGAGGAGAGACTATACATGGATGGAATACCCTATGCCTCAGCGATAGGGTCCATCATGTATGCTATGGTATGCACTCGGCCTGACATCTCACATGCATTGAGTGTCACTAGCAGATTTCAATATGACCTAGGTGAGAAGCACTGGATGGCCGTTAAAACTATCCTCAAGTACTTAAGTAGGACTAAGGATATATTTTTAGTATATGGAGAAGGTGATCTCACTTTGAAGGGATACATCGATGTGAGTTTTCAATCTGACAGGGATGATTATAAATCCTAGTCAGGTTATTTGTTTATGTTAAATGGAGGGGTATTTGTTTGGAATAGTTTCAAACAGGATACGAGTGTCGATTCAACCATGGAATCTAAGTACATAGCTGCTTCAAAAGTGCCTATCCAAGCTGTCTGGCTTAAGGGATTTATTGGTGATCTTGGTGTGGTGTCCAGCGTTGTAAATCCAATAGCGATCTATTGCGATAACAATGGGTTATAGCTCAAGCATGGAACCATGATCTTGTTAGAAAAATGGACATGTACTTAGAAAATACCATCTCATTCAGGAGATAGTAGCTAAGAAAGATATAGACTTAGAATACATCCCAACCGATCAAAATCTAGTACATGGGCTAACTAAGCTATTGACTCACGTTAAACATTACCAGCATGTTAACGAGTATGGCATGAGGCACATGGGCAATTGGCTCTAGTACAAGTGGGAGATTGTTAGACATGATGTATGCCCTAGAGGCAATTAGGGTGATATATCTTTATTAGTTATAATGTACAAACAGTTTTGAATTAATAATAATAATAATTAAGGCATCTTTGTTGCTTATCAATGGTTTCTATTTATTTATGTATCTCGCTAGTATCATATAAGTATAATATTAAATATGTATATGCGCATTGATGAGACAAAATCCATTACTATTTTATAGCATAAAAGTGAAAGGACATAGTGGGAGCTATGTGGTTTGAGAACTGCACATACGTGTTACTATGAATAGTCTAAATATCACTAGTCCTAGTTTCATTGAGACTGGACATCAATGGAACGGATAGCCTAGCATGTGTAGGCTTACTCCTTGGATTAGATCCAAGTAACTGATCTCATGAGATGAAGGTGGTACCTTGAGTTAACACATGAATGTATTCAGGTAATACATTGGAGACCACTATAAGATAGACATTCGAAAAAAACTATATCCATGTGTTAGTGTCATGTTTTATTGCAGTAGTAGTACAAGTATCCTCAAACCTGAGATTCGGGTTACCTTGTGTAGGAGTTGCTATACTTTGGGTCATACTTATTCATACCTTGACGATCTGGATGATATGGGTGATTTCGGATATAGTGATGATCACATGTTGGTGAACTGAGTAGTCAAGATGGGATCAATCACTCCTGATATAATGATATAAAGGGAGATGTCCCTTAGGGCCCCTTGTTGAAGAAACACACTCATAAACCTCTGCTCAAAGTATAAGATTGATAGAACGGGTTTCTTGTTAATCTTTATACATAAAGGTCGAGTGGTGTTCTTTGTAAACAAGTCTAATTCCAGAATAGGTATGGCTATTACATGAGCTGAAACTAAATCAGAGCTCAATAAACTTTATGGTACTTAACTTGATGGAAGGACTGTATTGTATTGGTAACTACTGTAGAACTGGATCAAGTCACTAGCATGTGACATTATAAGTATTAGGGGATCATACGCCTTTGGTAGAAAGCCCATTTGATCATCTAGAGCTATCGGGTTCTATAACATCTGGAACACTAATCCTAAAGGTTCCCAGATGGGAAGCAAAGTTTAGGTTAACCTCTAGCTGCTTTATACTTTAGGATCTTATAAGGTCACACACTTTGGGTTTTTATCGGGCTAATTAAAGAACCTATAGACTAGGTCTATGCCGAAAATACAAGTTATCACCCATTAGAAGAATTATTAATTAGTTGAACCGAATTAATAATTAAAAGGAATAAAGAGGAAATAGGGAAAATTACACAGAGTGGAGAAAGGGAATTTTCTAGTTACGAGCAGGCCCCAAAACTAACACGAGATGTTCAAAGTGGGGCTTGCGTGGTTACCCCACGAGTAGAAAAGCACGTGGGGCAAGCCCGCACGCTAATGGGCTATGAGTGTGCAAGTGTTGCCCATGGTAGCGCTGGCAGCAAAGCAAGGGAATCCCACTAGGGCTTCCCTTGCAACCCGCACGAGTTAGCCCGCAGGTCTCCTTGACTTGCATGACTAACCCAATAGGGATGGGATGGAAATATTCCCATCGCATCAAGTTATTGAGGGGGAGTCTAACACTCCCCCTTTTCCCTGTAAATAGGCCTCCATCTCCTCTCTTTATTCACAGCACATAAAGATATATGAAAATATCTTTAAGCTCATATTTTCTCTAGATTTGATTCCCTATTCTTCTTTTGTTGTGCAAGATCCTTCATGAGTTTCTAAAAATAATAGAAGAATTCTTTTTGAAGGCTCTTTCTTAAGTGAGCATTCTAGATTATTTCTGGTTAGTTTTCAAGTGGTCTAGCAGTTGTTGTCTACTAATGGGTTCTTCCTCAACGAGGTTATGGTCAGTGAAGATCCGTGTGGATCATTCGTAGAGGCTCTCCTAGTTTGGAAGCTCATGCTAATGAAGTGCTACCAAATTACTCAAAGGGAATACCACTACCAAAAGAGAGAAAGCAAGCATCAACTGGTAAGGCTCCAACCTTTAGATTCTAGGTTTCTTTTATAAGTTTTATAAACCTAAAAGAATTTATGGAATGTTTTAAATTAGATTATATCAATCATGGCATGTTTAGGAGATCTATAGGTTAATTTAAGTTTTCAAATTCTGCCTTGCAATGATTGCATGTTCAATTACTGTTTTGATTAACCAACAGTGAATATCATAACATACATGATGGATCCTATCGTCGAAGCATAGGGTATTCCATTCATGTGTAGTCTCTCCTCTTGTATTCTCAGACACTCAGATTTAGAAATGATAATCCCATGAGACATTGGGAGATAACCCTTTCTTGATTTCTCAAGGTTAAATCTAGCTAAAACCTAGTCTACGTATGTACTTTGAGAAAGACCTAGCAGCCTTATAGATCTATCATGGTATATCTTTGTACCTAGTATAAAAGCTGCTTGTCATAGGTCTTTCATGGAGAATTCCTTTGACAACCATGACTTTACTATCTAAAGAAAAGGAACAAAATTTCCTATTATTAATATTTCATCCACATATAATACAAGGAAAACAATCGCACTTTCACTAGCCTTATTATATACATAGGGCTCACTAGCTTTTAATATAAAACCAATTTCTCGTATTTTCTTGTCAAACCTAATATTCCAACTCCTTGATGCTTGCTAAGTCCATAAATGGACCTTTGCAACTTGCTTACCATCGAGCCATCCTAAGATGAAAAACCTTCAAGTTGTATCATATATACATCCTAATCAAGGTTCCCTTTAAGAAATGTTGTTTTCACATCCATCTGCCAGATCTCATAATCATTATGAGCAATAACGGTAAGGAGTATTCTAATAGACTTTAACATGGCCACTAGTGAAAAATTTTCATCATAGTCAATACCTTCCTTTTGACTATAACCTTTCACAACAAGCCTTGCTTTATAGGTAATCACAATACCGTCCATGTCAATTTTCTTCTTGAAAACTCACTTGCATCCTATGGGCTTAATCCCACTTAGAGCATCAACCAAGTTCCAGAATTGACTTTCATACATGGAATCCATCTCTAACTTCATGGCTATAAACCATTTGTTAGACTCTTAGCCTTTCATTATCTCCTTGTAAGTCTTGGGCTCATCATCTTCTATAAGGAAGATGTGCTTATCATTAGTGATGAAATAACCGTATCACTCGAGAACGATTGGAGCCTGACCTGACCTATACAATGTCAGTGTTATAATAGGTTGTTCCATGCTTACACTTTCTTGTGTAATAGGTGTAGGAACAATCAGTTGATTATCTTTTTGATCCACTTGAGCTCCTAGCTTAAGATTGCTCCCACTAGCTTTTCCAAGTATATGCTCCTTCTCGAGGAACTGAGCATTCCTAGAAACAAGTACCTTTTGTTATGTGGGGTCATAAAATGTATAACCCATAGTCTCCTTAGGGTAACCTACAAACAGACACTTGTCAAACTTAGCACCTAGCTTATATGAAGTCTGAAATGGAAGAAAGGCCCCTTCAAAGCGTGACAAAGAAATGTTGCTTATCCTCTTTACATAAGCAGAACATCCCTAAACTCTCAGGTGAGAAAGAGCTAGTTTTGTACCATAACACATTTTGTATAGTGTTCGATCAATTAATTTCGAGGGAACTCTGTTTAGAATATAAACTGCGCTCTCAAGTACATAACCCCAAAAGGATTTATTGAGTTTTATTTGGCTCATGATGGATCTAACCATATCGAGTAAGGTTAGATTTCTCCTTTTTAGCACTCCATTGTGTTGGGGTGTATAAGGAGGTATCCACTGGGATAAAATACTATTATCTCTTAGATAATCCTGAAATTTTTTGCTTAAGTATTCACCACCTCGATTAGATTAAAGGGTCTTGATGCTTTTCTCAAACTATTTCTCTACTCCAGTTTTGAACTCTTTGAATTTCTCAAAAATTTCAGACTTGTGCCTCATTAGGTATAAATAACCATATCGTGAGTAATCATCGATAAAGGTTATGAAGTAGACGAAACCTTCATGTGTCTTAACACTCATTGGACCCTTTCCTTTGAAAGGTTATGAAGTAATCATAATGTATTATTTCCAAATTACTTGTGTCATGTTAACCCTTTCCTTTGAAAGGTTTCTTACTAATCTTACGCTTTAAACAAGGTTCACACACCTCATAGGATTCCCATTCCATTAGGCCCAAGTCACCACATTTATGCAACTTAGTTAAGAGAGTCTCATTTATATGGCCTAGACAACAATGCCAAAAGTATGAAGATTTTTCATTATCCAACTTCTATTTCTTATTTATGTTCATATTCTAATATTTAGAATTTCAGTTTTAGTATCTAGAATATAAATACCATCCACACATATTCCATAAGCATAAAGAACATTATTACGTCGAATTTGACAATTATTATTAGAAAATAAAATCTCAAATCCATTTGTTGCTAAACGTGTAAGAGAAATAATATTCTTACTGACAGTAGGAATATAATAGATATTGTTCAAAACTAAAACAAGGCCACTAGGCAAACGAAGGCTATATGTCCCTACAGCTGTTGTAACAACTCGTGCTCCATTTAAAACTCTTAGGTTCATTTCTCTCTTTGCAAGCCTCATACTGTTCTGTAACCACTGCAGAGAAGTACATATTTGAGTACCACAATCGGTATCCAATACCTATGTAGACTCATAAGGAATTGTAGAGAAAATCTCTATCATGAACATACCTGAAGTAGATGCCTCACTTGGCTTCTTCTTCACTTGTTCAGAATTCAGAACCTTGTGATCCTTCTTCCAGTGGTTTACCTTGCCACATCAGAAGTAGACATTTGTAGTTCCTTTCTTACTTTTCTTCTTCGTACCAATTTTTTTTCTTGGCACTCAGACCCTTTCTAAAACGGGACCCACCCTTGGAAGGTTTGGTTTTCTCAACTAGAAGTAAAGCCTTTGGATCCTTTTGAATCTTAGGTTCTACTATTTTTAGCATATTGACCAACTTGGATAGTGTGGTAACAATCTTGTTCCTATAATAATTAGTCATAAAATGTGAATAAATATCAGTCAATGAAGCAAGAATCAGATCCACACATAATTCGTGATCCATAACAAAACCCAATCGAGTCAATTTCTCTATATAACCCAATAGTTTAAGAGCATGCTAAGGTGTTGAAGTGCTTGCTTGCATCTTCATTCCGAATAAGAGTTTTGATGTATCAAATCTCTCATACATGTACTACTTTAAAAAGAGCTCCCGGAGATGGAGAACCATGGTGTATAAGTCCTTGCTCTCATGCTATTTCTGAGGCTCAGAAAATTCATGGTTTCTAACATTATGCATGCTACCATTTTACAATCCTTTATGTACTTCTCCCATGCCTCATGTTCTTTGGCATCAACATCAGGTTCATCAGGGAGGGGCTCATCCAAAACATAAGCTATCCTTTCAGATCTGAGGACTATCTTCACCACCCTGAACCAATTAATAAAATCTGAACCATGTAGTTTTTTATCAAGAATTAAATGAAGGTTTATGTATGGATTCATTATTCAACGTAAATATAAGATAGAAATTGTTCAAATGTTAGTATATGTACATGCATTTAACGTAAGGTCTTTAATTAAACACTAATTTCTTACTATTTTTTATCGACATTCAAATAGCCACTTCTATTGAATTTGGGAAATCTGGTCCAACCAATTTTCCTTAGTAGGTAGCATCCATGCCCCATTCATTATGACCCCCTCTATAGTAGGTCAACCTATAACAAACAAACATGGTTGAAACCCATCCATTGCATTCCATGCAAATTCTAGTCCATTTGAGTTCTCTTTCTTGAGATGTGCATACCTAATTGTATGACTCGTCAAATATGTCTTCAATCTGGCATTAGCTCCACTGATATGGATAACTGATCCATTTTGGTCAAGGCATTAACCCCATCAAGTCTTATGGCCAAACACATGTTAAGGGAAAGCATGTTGTACATGTCCTTACATCCGTTAATAAGGTTCATATCACGATTTATGATGGGAAGATAATTTACTGCCTTAATATTATTGTGGGAATTTTATTGGTGTAGCTGGTCTTGCCCTAATCTAAGTCTTATACGATGGATATAATTATGATAATAATTCTGGGCTATATAGAATTATTAATCTAAGGGAACATGCTCAAGACCGGTACATCATAATCATTCCATTATGCAAAGACTCTACATAGCATGCAAAAAAACAAGGTCCATGCCTAAGTTCTTGCACCTATGTTTATAAGTTTTAATTTATATGTAAAATTATATGGATGTAAAATTATATGCGGAATCAATTTCCCATACTAGAAATCAACTAAGTTATAAAATTCCCTTGGTACTCTTGAACCTAATACCGATGGAGATTTCCAAGTAGGAGAGGCCCCCTTAAAGTAAATGAGCAGCCAAGTTTAATCCTTGCTAAAATAACCATCAGCACTTTAATTCATTGTACCGCATATAATTATGATTTAAAGATTTCATTCTTTTAATCGAGTGAAGTACTAGATGACCCTCAATTTAAAGCATTTACATGTTTGGTACAACATTGTTTATTTATATGATAATCACCTAAACTAAGTTTGAGCAAAACCTTAATCTAGTTATCACTTCATTTTCAATAACAAGAATTGAACCCTAAGTCATGCACAATATACTTTAATCAATTCATAGAAAATATCTTTTCAACATATTATCATCAATCATGCATAGTATAAGGCAAACTTTGATACCACTGATGGTTAATTAAGGTAGTAATTGAACATGCGAACTTGCACGGTAGGATTTCAAAACTTAAAATTAACCCAAAAAGAACTCCTAAGAATGCCATGTTGAAACATTTCATGGATGCTTATAGGTTTATAAAACTTAATAAAAGAAACCCAGCATCTAAGTTAAGAGCATTACCAGTTGATGCGTGCCTTTCCCTTTGGTTCAACGCTCCCTTAGAATAATTTGACAGCACTCCATTAGCACTAGCCTCTAAAATAGGATAGCCTTTATGATAGATCCACATGGATCTTGACCAACCAAAACCTCTTGTAGAGGAAGAACTTGTTGATTAACACCAGCTGCTAGAGTGCTCGTATACCAACCCAAAAATATAACTTAGAAGGCTCTTTCCAAAATATGAATAAGCCTTCAAAAGAATTCTTGCGAAAGAATAAAAAGCTCACAAAGGAAGATGTCAAAACTCAAAAGGGAAGACTAAGCTGAAGTGAATAAAGGAGGAAGGGTGGACCATTATTTATAGTGGGAGGGGAGCAAAAAGCTCCCCTCAAAAAGTAATGTGGGATTGGAATATTCCCATCCCACACAGGAGTTGTCGAGCGGAGTTCCAACTCCTTGGGGGTCAACCCAAGCGCATAGCTCGCATATGCGGGTTGTGCAGCTGCCACAAGGCAAGCCCTAATGGGCTCCCACCAGCTTGCGCTAGCCTTGTTCCAGGGTAGCGGCTCGCGAGCTATTTTAAGTCGCGAGGTAGCCACGCGGGCCCACACCCGGGAATATCCCATGTTCACGGGGCTTACTTGTAATGGAAAAAATTCCCTTGGTCACCCCTATGCAATTTCTCCAATAACTCCTCCTTAAAACCCATTAATTATTATTTGATCCAACCAATTGAAAATTCATCAAACGATATAGACTTTGTTAATATTCTCGACATAGACCTAGTCTATAAGTTCTTTACTTAGTTTGGTAAAGACCCAAAGTGTGTGAACTCATAGGATCTCAAAGTAAAGAGCCGTTAGAGGTTAACCTACACTTGGCTTCCCATCCAGGAACCTTTAAGCTCAATGTTCTAGACCTATATGGAACCAATAACTCTAGATGATCAAATGGTTTATCTAACAAAGGCGTGAGATCCCCTAATACTCAGAACTTCACATGCTTGTGACTTGATCCGGTTTTGCAATAGTAACCAATACAATACACTCCTTTCATCAAGTTAAGTACCATCCAATTTATTGAGCTTCGATCAGGTGTTAGCTAATGTAATAACCGTAGCTATCCTAGAGTTAGACTTGTTCATGAAGAACACCACTCGACATAATATATCAAGATTAACTAAAAACTCATTCTATCAATCTTATACTCTGATCAGAGGTTTATGAGTGTGTTACTTCAATAAGAGGCCTTAAAGTACAACTCCCATTATATCACTATACCAGGAGCGATGGATCTTATCTTGACTACTTGGCTTACCAATGAATGATCATCACTATACCCGTAATCACCCATATCATCTCGATCACTAGGGTATGAATAAGTATGACTAAAAGTATAGCAACTCACAAACAAGACAACTAGTATCTCAGGTTTGAGGATACTTGGATTGCTACTATAACAAGACATGACACTAACACATAAATATAGTTAGTTCCGAGTGATTGTCTTGTAGCGGTCTCCAATGTATTACTTGAATACATTTTATGTGTTAACTCAAGGCACCACCTTCAGCTTGTGAGGTCGGCTGCTTGGATCTAATCCAAGGAGTAAGCCTACACATGCTAGTCTGTCTACTTCATTGATCTCTAGTCTCAAAGAAACTATGACTAGGGATATTTAGACTATCCATAGTAAAACATGTGTGCAGTTCTTACACCACATAGCTCCCACTATGTCCTCGCACTTTCATGCTATGAAGCAGTCATG
This sequence comes from Euphorbia schlechtendalii, assembly GCA_949673415.1. Lineage (NCBI taxonomy): Eukaryota > Viridiplantae > Streptophyta > Magnoliopsida > Malpighiales > Euphorbiaceae > Euphorbia > Euphorbia schlechtendalii. Next base: position 13,978 of record CATIWQ010187887.1, on the reverse strand, counting down.
GACTTTTCTTATCAATGAGCATGTACATAATATCACATATATATATGATACCATCGAGATACATAATTTAAATAAAACATTGATAAACAACAAAGATGCATTTATTATTGATAATAATAATCTAAAAATTGTTAGTACATTATAACTAATAAAAAATACTACATTCAAGTGTCATCAACAGATCTTAAGCTCACATGCAAAATAATTAAGTCTTTTTAGGTACCCATGCCTTTGGGCTAAGTCCTCCCTTATAAGTAGTGCTTAAATTACTGCAGCCACACTAGTTACATATAACCATTTTTAATCCTACACAACATAGTCACATGTCTAGACTTCCCATAAAATCCACATGCCACTTTTGGTTTAGGCTTGCTCGCTTTACTCTTTGGAGAAGATTTCTTCTCCTTTTTAGAGTTGCAAGTTTGGTTACTGGGAGCTAAGTTGTTGGCTGTACGAAGAATCCTTTCTTTCTTCAAAATTATAGGATTAGTAGTCAACTCATCTAATTTCTTAGTGAGCTTAATGTTATACCCCTCATGATACTCAGCTTTTTTTTTAAGAAAGAGGATATCAATGGATAAGTGTGAGCATACAATGTCCAACCCGCGTAGACATCGCGAGGCATCGACCCCATGAGATGGGGCGTAGGGGTTTTCCCGATTGGATATTGTGCTTTTAAATTTAAAGAAGGAAACTTATTCGTGTAACAAGTTTAATAAACTCAAGATCAGAACCTCTAGCCTATGGTACTTAGAGTTGCCACCCGCATCAACTCTTTCTAGAAAATTTGGTACAACTTAGATTCTTTAAGCTTATGTGATACCATAGTTCAGAGATTCGAGTCCAAGATGAGTTACTTACTTCGTCATTATTTAAGTTACCATTATTCCCATTTAGAAACCACACGTATGATATTTCAATTCAATCTAGATGTTTTCGACTTGTGTTTTTGGTTATTTAGTACATATAAAAAGTGATAAATAAAGTGCTAGAAAGTAAACACGTAGGAAAGTAAATGCGCATAATCTACGGGAATAATTACATCTTTGGATGGGGGATTTACAAATTGCCCAAATACATAGATATCTAACAAATGTTACATTTGAATAATGGGATATACGAAGGAAATTAAACCCTAACATACATCTATCCTAAAATACCTGCATCCACAAAGGTTAGCATAGGGGATATTCAACAATACACATATGTACCAAGTGTACCATATATGCTCGATTTGGATTTTGAAAAAACCCGTGTGATCAAGGTAAAAATAATGGAGATTTCAAAGTTCTTATTTTATAAAAATGTTTTTCATTTTATTTTCAACCATCTTGGTCATTTTTATTAGTGAAAATGCCGCATGTTATATTGTTGGGTCAGTTATCCGAGAACTTGAATTCCCATCATGTGGGTGACCTAAAATAAAATTTAGAAACATAAATCAAGGCCAAACATGCATAACATTACCATTGTTTGGGTTAAGAATGGTAACAATTTCATCCATATCGTTACCGACTTCCCGGTGAAGGGCGATATCCATACGGATGACACGGAGCGCTTCCGTTGCTACTCCAAACCTTATTCAACACATTAATGAATTCATAAATAATACATAAATCCTAAATAATTACAATTTAGAAGTTTGTTACCCCCAATGATGTATTTCCAAACTCAGAAGGGTCTCAGTGGGTCATTCTAGGCCTAAACGATTCAAAACAGAGCAAAACAAATCCAAATTGGATTCTGCCAAAGTAATATTGTTAACAACATGAGGCCATGTCTTTAACAATACGAGGTTCATATTGTTAATGGCATGGTCATATCGTTAACAACATCGAAGTTCCAGACCTGCAGAAAACACAGAAATAGCAGAAACAGCAAAATGAAAAATCTAAAACTTCAAATAATCATTTCTTTTGCTATACTTAACCGATTTAGATTATCATTATCATTATGGAAAGCTCCAGATGTTAATAATATGTTTATGTAAACAAAATACTCAAAAATATCATATTGGAATTATTGTAAGACAGTTGGGTATGCGAAAATGCAAATAACAGAAAAGAAAATGAAACTTCAAAAAAGAAAGCATATAAATGTAAGCACATACTCTAGGAACTCTGAGGCTTACTCCATATCCATGAATCATCTTTCTCTAAGGTCCATGAAGTTCTCTAGGAAGCTCTCCTTATTTCTTTTTAGTTAGATTTGGTTGTTGGTTGGTGATTGACCAACAATCTTTGGAAGGGATCTATTCCTTGCCAAAGTAGATGTTTTAGAAGGTTTAGTAACCTTCAAGTGAGTGGGAAAGATGTTGTAGACTCTCCATTCAAGTCTAAACCTTAAGCATTGCCTAAGTGATCTCCAAACATAAAGTTTGCTTAAATGATCTCTACACCTCAAGCTTTTCTTAAAAGATGAACTAAACCTCAAATTTGATTAAGAGATGAATAAGTGGACCCTTGTAACCCAAGCTCATGCCCTTTCCATGAACTTAAACTCAACTAAACCAAAACTTTAAGTTGTTGGATGCTTAAAGTCTAAACTTAATGCAAAAACTCAAGAACACTCAAACTTTTTCAAGAACATTTTGAACTCTAACTTGTACCTTTTGCACGAAAATGTGAGATCCCCCTATTCTGAAATTCCATCTCTATCTATAAGGAGATCTCTTCAATCCAAAGTTAACTCCTTTTTAGCCTTAGGCCATGCTTTTAGCCCTAGAGGCCATGCATTTAGCCTTTGCTTTTTAGCTTCAATCATTTGATCCCATGTAAAGGAGTGTGTGAGAGATCCTAGGTAAGATGGTTGAGATTGTGTTTTAGTAAAAAAAATGTCCATGCATGTGGGGGTGTGGGCTTTTAGACTGAAAATTGTAGAAAGTGCGATTGTAGTTATGCTATAATTGCAATGTTGTTAACGATATGGGGCCATATCGTTAACTACATGCCACTTCAAGTTGGGCTTTTTATTTGAATAGGATTTTAAGAAAGGGGAAGGCCCAAATAAACAAAGTAGATTTTCTCCACATAATTTCAGGACCTTGCAAGATGTAGAAAGCTAACAAAAGGAAAAAATTATAGCTTCATCATCGAAATCACGAGTCAGGAGAAAAATCCCATGCTCACAAGCTACCTCTCATGGGATCATTGCTGATATGTGATCAATACGGTCCCACGATTGAAAAAGTTGTAGGGTTTAGAGATGATACCTAATCGGTTACGGTTGGCACTGCTCGGAGTGGAAACTTTGCAATGACTAGAAGCTTTTATCCTGGTGTGGTGTTGTAGAGGATTGGTCTCTCCATACCCCTTGTGAATTGCCCATTCAATAATGATTGCCCTTAAAAGTTGACCTTTGGCTTGTTGTTACCTCTAGAACCATTGGGGAAAGAACATTTATCGTGCACCTCCGTTCTTCTGGTTGAGAGTCCGATCTGTAGAAAGTTCATTGAAAATGTTACCCGTAGAAAGTTTGTTGACTGTGAAAGGTCGGGAAAAGATATGAACTGTAGAAAGTTTGTTTGACTGTAAAAAGTCAAAAAGGATGCGAACTGTAGAAAGTTCATTGACTGTAAAAAGTAAAAAAAGATGCGAATTGTAGAAAGTTTGTTGATTGTAAAAAGTCTAAAAAGATGCGAATAATAATAAGTTCGTTAATTGTAAAAAGTCTAAAGAGGATGCAAACTATAGAAAGTTCGTTAATTGTAAAAAGTCTGAAAGAAGATACGGACTGTAGAAAGTCCGTTGACTATAAAAAGTTTAAAAGACGATGCGGATTGTAGAAAGTCGGTTGTCTGTAAAAAGTTTGAAAATGAATGTGAACTGTAAAAAGTTTGTTGATTGTAAAAAGTCTAAAAGAAGATGCGGACTGTAGAAAGTCCATTGAATTTAAAAAGTTTGAAAAGGAATGCAAAATGTAAAAAGTTCTTTGACTATAAAAAGTCTGAAAAGAGATGTGAACTGTAGAAAGTTCGTTGACTGTAAAAAGTCAGAAAAGAGACGTGGATTGTAGAAAGTCAGTTGACTGTAAAAAGTTAAAAAAAGATTTGGGCTGTAGAAAGTCTGTTGACTGTAAAAATTCAAAAAAGAGATGTGGACTGTAAAAAGTAAAAAAAAAAGATTTGGCCTATAGAAAGTCCAGACTGTAAAAATTCTAAAAAGAAATGCTGACTGTAGAAAGTCCATTGACTGTAAAAAGTTTGAAAAGAAATGCAGACTGTAGAAAGTTAGTTGACTATAAAAATTCTGAAAAGAGATATGGACTATAGAAAGTCCATTGACTATAAAAACTTTGGAAAGATGTGTGGACTGTAGAAAATTCATTGACTGTAAAAAGTCTGAAAAGAGATGTGGACTGTAGAAAGTCCGGGAAGGTATGTGGATTGTAAAAAGTTTGTAGTGAATGCCCCCTTGTGAGTTGACCTCTGGTTGATTGTTACCATCGGATCTGCTTGGGAAAGGATAAGAGCTATGTGCTTCATCCCTTTGAAAATACATCGACTGTGGTAAGTCTTCATCGAAATCCGATATGGGATGGTTGACCGTTGTGGTCTGAATTGTATGCCCCTTGTAAGTTGACAGTGGGTTAACTGTGACCCTCGGAACTGCTGGGGAAAGCATGAAAGTCGTGTGCTCCATGCCTTTAATGATATGTTTTCTGTTGTGAGTCTGACATAGATGCCCCTTGTGAGTTGAAGGGATACCTGCAATAATGAGGAAATTTTTTAGTAGATACTTGTGACATATGTTTTAATTCCTTGATTGAGATTGTTGAATGAAAAAAATTGTGCCCCTTCAATCAAAAATTAAAACATGAGGGTTCTAATAAATTTTTCTTCAAGCCCATGATAAACGTGGAAGTTTGAGTTTGAGATTTTTGGAGATGTCCAGATGGTCGGTCTATTGTTTTGGGAGGTTTTTGTGATGTTGTAATTCTGCTTGAAAGAGGCCTAGGTAGGCTTGAATTTAATAAAAGTTGAAATGACTTGAGTTGGGCCATTGTCATTCTCAATGTTGATGATGTGTTGCTCCAAAATCTTCTTGATACTTATAGTTTCCTCATGTGGATGAAGAGTGTTTTTCTTGTCAAAATGGCATTGCCTCAGTTTAACATCACCTTCACCCATAAGTGACATGATGCGTATGCATGTATGAATGACTTTATGCATGAACAACATTTATCACATAGCTTTAGAGTATGCTTCATTGCATGAGGGGCCTTTCGGAGGTTTCCAAGTTGATACCCTCCTATGTTGGTGCATGAGTGCCCCTAAGATTTATCTCGTTGGGCATTCCATGGTTGCCTTACTGTCGATGGTCGAGTTTTGTACACATGTCTTCTTCAGAGTGATGATGTACATGGGTCCGAGTCGAAGTTTGATTTTGTGGATGAATCAGAGTTGAGTTCAAAGTTTGAATTTGGTTTGAAGAGGATCTAGATGAGTCATTGTCTTTTTTATACTTGTTTCCTTCTTTGGTATAGAGTTAATGATGTTAATGCTGATCCCGAACCATGTTGGTGATGCTCACTTTGAAGGTGATAATGAGAGCTTGGAAGCTTTTTTCTTGAAGTATTGTAAGTTACTTCTTATTGTGTCAATCCTCTTTGCGAGGGAAATCAGAATATATTCATCCTAAGTTCTGGAGGAGATAGATGATTCCAAGGATAAGATGATGAATTTGATATTTCTTTTATTCTAATTTCTTAATAGACCGCCCTTACGGGTTTTCAATCTATCCAACCTTATCTTAATTTTTACCTGGACCACCTTTTCAGGTTTTCAATCCAGCAGACTCATCTTTTTTTTTTCTTTTCTTTTCTCTTTAATCTTATTTTTTATTTTTATTGAACCATGATGTGATGGAATGCTTACTTGCGATATTCTATTGTTGGCATGCAATCGATCAAGATAAAAATATGCATAAAGATTCAGCAAGGATGACAATTCATTGATGAACTTAATAGGGGTATGAGTGTTTCAAATGATTTAACTCCTGCCATCGATTAACCCTTTCAGGTTTTCTAATCAATGTGCTTGCTTTTCTATCAATGTCCTAAGTTTTGTCTAAGTCACCCTTTTTCAGGTTTTCAACTCAGCGGACTATTCTTTTTGTGTTTTGAAAAAAGGCCCTGATTTTTTCTCAACTAGACAAGTGCTAATTAACAAGCTAATTACTTTTTTGCACTGCTTTTTACATGATTTATTTCTTTTGATTAGACATGATAGCGTTTGAGTCTATCTTGGTGGATTCATACCCGTAACTTGAACAGCTTATTCGTTCAGCATTTTTTGATTAATTTGTTGGCCACTCCTGCCACTCTGTTGGCTTGAAGTATACACAGTGATGAGGATGATGCTCCATATTCTCCTTTTTAGTTGTTCTTCATATTGATGATTCCTTCACAACCAAATAGAGAATGAGTGATTTTGAGGATGGAAGGTTTCAAAACTTATATCAGATATAGCTTGATTCCATCGAATGCAAACAAATGTTTCCCATTGGTACTCCTTTAATAGTGTGATGATAGGCCAACATATAGTAATGAGTCATGGGATGAAGTTGTTGACACATTGAAATTCTTGACTCTTTCTTTGTGTCTTCGGCACTAGCTTTATGTTGGCCAACCTTATCGGGTGTTTAACTACTTTGGGGAACTTAGCTTCAATTTGCTTTGTTACCTCTGCCTTGACTCTTTCGGCCCACTTTTATCTTGATCATGTCATCTTCTGTTTGACTAACTTAATGGACAATTGTGATTTTGTGTTTGACAATCTCTCTATTGACCTCTTGCATGTCTTCGTAGGACCAGGCAAATGCTATCACGTATTGTCTAAGTACCTATGTTATTTCTCATTTTTTATCAAGAGTCAAATCATTTGAATTTATTATAGGGGATTCATTTATACCCAAATTATTTTCATGCTATGATGTGTCATGTATGCTAATAACATTATGCTCATGTTCACCAGAATGTTTGATGTCATTCGAAACGATATCAAGCAAACAAGTAAAGTTTGACACATTTGAAGATTCAAAAGCCTCATTGGTAGAGTTTGTCAACATAAAAGAGTTTAAAATACTAACTATTACATTATTAGCATCCTCATCCTCCACATGCAAAGGGTCTTCTTTCCCAATGGTCACCTTTTCGTATTAATACTCATTGGATGGTTTCCCAAGGGTGTATATAGGGACTCTATCCACTCAAGCTTTTCAGCTTTCTCGATAACCTCATTGTAAGAAGTGAAAGTGTCGGTCCCGAGACTTTGTCAGTAAACTAGCAATGCCCCAGCCAATAGCTTTACAATCATCTTAGAGAGACTAAGCTTATCCTTGAGTAGCACCTAGGTGGCCATCCACCTGTTGTAGTAGGGTTTGAACAATTCCTTGGGTCTTTGCTTAATAGCCTTAAGATGTTGTATGGTAGTCCTTATTTCAGAATTTAAGCCATACTACTCCATTAGGTTCTTTAGTCATTAGCTAATTCTAAAAGTAGGTTGTTATACAATTCATTGGTTAACCCTCCTAGTGTAATAATAAAGAGTTTAGCCAACATCTTATCACCGATCCTCATAGCTCTCATCACAATCTGATAGTTGATTAAATGTGATCAAGGATCTCCTTCTCCCTCATACTTCTCTAATCTCGATATTAAAAAGTTTTCGGGAAGCCACTCTCATCATGTGTTACTGAAGAGATATGGTAGTAGTTTGGCTGGAAATTATGGAGTTGGCTACCGTTAGTCACCAAAAATTGTTGTTGAAAATTGATCTGAGGAGAAGCGAACGATGTGGTCCTTTGGTTGAACTGCCCCTGGGGGACTGTGTTGCTTCTAGGATTAACCATAAAGTTAGGAGTAAACAGTGTCTGGGTCATGACCAAATATTGCGATGGTTGGACCATGAAGTTCAAGCGTATGTTAAAGGAGGATGTGACACTCGGATTCTGAGGGACTACTGGTTATGAGGCAAAGCTCTGACATGGTGGAATGAATTTTTCTTTTCTAGCAGATGAAGTTGAGTGATGTCAAACCGGATAGAACGGACATGAATTGATGAACTGTTAACCAACTTACCCCTGATTAAATAGATTCTAGGGCTGAGCAACCTGGAAGGCATTAGCTTGCCTTAACCTTGAATAATTGTTACCCCCAGAAGTTTGACCTATCCAAAAATGATCGAACAATCTTGGACCTTGACTAAATTTATTCGGTGCTTGGGATAGTGTTAACCTAGTTTGGTCATGGTGGTATTGGGGTTGCGAGGTTCCTGCGCCAAATTGGGAAGTAGTGGCATGATTTCCAACTGGGCAACCTGATGATAAGTGAGTATTAGGAGTAGATTCTGGCCTCCAGGTCTTAGGATAACCGAAAGCAATGGGATCTTAGAGATTCTTGATTGTCTCAAAATTCGAGAGTCCATCTGATGTACGGTTCTTTCGCTGATGTGGATGAAGGTGGAACTATAGTGCTTGAGCAATTTGATCACTGTGGAGAATGGCGGTTACAGCTTAAGCCATTTCTGAGCCGGTGTTCAATGGGATTTGTTGGATAATTAGCACCTCGTGTGAAATCTGCTCATCTGTCCCGTGATAACCCTGAGGATCCGTCATCTCAAAACTCTGACCTGAACTAAGACCGATCTCCAATTCAGCCAAAATTTAAACTTGAACCCGAACCCAAATTTGAACATGAGTCTTTGCTGGAATCAGTGTGTGGAATACCCTTTGATGGAAAGTTCTCTAGGCAAGCCATGACAGGGGAAATCCGGATAAGGTGAGAAGTCAGCCTCTTCCAAGCCTTAACTAAACACGCATAATCAGACAGTTTCATCAGATATAAAATGCATGTTTGACATACTTGATGTTGATATGTGAGATGCATATGATGTGGTTGCATCACAATGGGTTAATATACTATGATGCGATAAAATTTATGTTTGTCAATCTAAAGATGTAACTCAAACGATAACAAAACCCGACCTCTATGGTGAGAACTTGAGGTTAAAGTGACATATATGTGATGTCGAAGGTTGTGTTTGTCAATCCACTTTGAACAAACAGGTCCATTGCCATAATACGTGTGTGGTAGTAGGATTATGGTAAAGGTGTGACTCTTGTTTTCTCAATCCATTGGAACAAAACAGGTTGAATTCCGTAATACCCATTTTGGTAAAAGGCTGATGTTATGATTTGTGTTTGCCTATCCGCTTGGAACAAATAGGTTTATTGCTGTAATACCTGTATAGTAGTAGGCTTGGTTTTAAAGTGTGACTTATGTTTGCCAATTCATTTGGAATAAAGAAGTTGATTACCATAATACTTGTGTGGTAATGGGCTTGTTTTTAAAGTGTGACTTATGTTTGCCAATCCATTTGGAACAAACAGGTTTATTGTTGTAATACCCATGTGGCAATAGGCTTGGTTTTAAAGTGTGATTTATGTTTGCCAATCCATTTGAAACAAACAAGTTGATTACCGGAATACCCATGTGGTATTAAGCTTAGTTTTAAAGTGTGATTTATGTTTACCAATCCATTTGAAACAAACAGGTTGATTTCCATAATATCCATGTGGTATTAGGCTTGGTTTTAAAGTGTGATTTATGTTTGCCAATCCATTTGAAACAAATAGGTTGATTATCGTAATACCCATGTGGTAATAGGCTTGGTTATGATTTGTGTTTTCCAATCCTCTTAGAGCAAACAAGTTGATTTCTGTAATACCCATGTGGTAAAAGGCTAAGGTTATGATTTGAGTTTGCGAATCTACTTGGAACAAACAATTTGATTGCCACAATACCAGTGGGGTAAAAGGCTAAGGTTGTGACTTGTGTTTGCCAATCCACTTGGAACAAACAGACCGAAAATGATAAAGGATCGTATATTATCCAAGTGATAACGCGCTTTCAATTTTGAGAACTAATCGCCATGGTTTGCTCTCGACAAATTCAAGTTTGGGTAAAATAGTGTGTTATAACCTATGGTTTATGACTTTAAACGGATAGAGGTTCGAGTGCCGAGTGGGCACTGCTATAACCATGGGTGATCCTACCCTAAGTGACATTGTCTCATCACGTCTTTCTAAATCTAGGTAAGTGATATCGGGGTAAAATAATGTGTTAAACCTGACAGCTCACTACTCTAAATGGATAGAGGTTCAAGTGCTAAGTAGGCACTGTCATAAACACAGGTGGTCCTAGGTGAAGTTGTCTTGTCACGTCTTCTAATTCTAGGTTCGAGTTCGGGTAAAACACTGTGTTATACCCTATTTCTTAAAAGTTCATGATTCCAAGAGGACAGAGGTTCGAGTGCCAACTAGGCACTACCATAACCATGGGTGGCACTAACCCTAGGTGACGTTGTATCATTACATCTTTTATATCTAGGTAGGTGATATTGGAGTAATGACATGTGTGTGTATAATTTGTGTCTACATAACAACTCTTTACACAAAATAAATGTGGTGATGAAATGAACACATAGCACATAGCATTCAACATATCACTTCCATCCTTATGTCTCCCACGCGTAAGGGTAAGGCTTCTAAATCTAGGATTGGATCATCATAACACCGTAAGGTATTAAGAAGTGAACTTGCATAAGAGATGCATTTGTTTTGATAAACCTAATGGAAGTGTCTAAGGTTTCCTTATATTAGTTCGGTCATGGGTTGTTGATGTAGAAGGTTCTTGTTGCACTATGATACACTCCAAGCCTCTCCCCAAATAGGTGCGAATAAGGAAGGTACATGTGATATATCAATAAGTGATCCACCAGCTAAGTATCTTTAGTTGTCATGGGGTCGCAAATGATCCTTTCGCAAGCTTCACGATACATGGGGCATCCTAATCTTAAAGGCTATGCCATCTAATGCATTTGCTTTTGCTCAAAATATCGTAATCATGTATTTAACTCATTTAACGACTTTTCAATACTAATCCAAAACTTTTAAATTTTTAAGTTTATGAAAAAGATATTCCCCAGCAGAATCGCCACTATGAGCAGATGACGTTCAACCCGGGTGGTCGCCGCGAGGTGCCGACCCCGTGAGATGGGGCGTGGGGGTTTTCTCGATTAAAAATTGTGTTTTAAATTTAAAGAAGGAAACTTTTTCATGTAACAAGTTTGATATACTCGAGATCAGAACCTCTAGCCTATGGTACTTAGAGTCGCCACCTGGATCAGCTCTTCTGGGAAAATTTGGTACAGCTTAGATCCGTTAAGCCTAAGCGATACCATAGTTTAGAGACTCGAGTCCGGGGTGAGTTACTTACTTCGTCGTTATTTAAGTTAACATTATTCTCATTCAGAAACCACACTTATGATATTCAGATTCAATCTAGATGCATTCGGCTTATGTTTTTTGTTATTTAGCGTGCATGCAGAAAGCTATAAATAAAGTGCGAGAAAGTAAACACATAGAAAAGTAAATGCGCCTAATCTACGATACTAATTACATCTTTGGATGGGGAATTTACAAATCGCCTATATACATCGATATCTAACAAATGTTACATTTGATAAATGCAATACCCGAAGGAAATTAAATCCTAACATACATCTATCCTAAACTACCTGCATCCACAAAGGTTAGCACAAGGGATATTCCACAATACAGATATGTTCCAAGTGTACCATATAAGCTAGACTTGGATTTTGGAAAGACCCGTGTGGTCGAGGTAAAAACAATAGAGATTTCAAAGTTCTTATTTTATAAAAATTGTTTATTTTATTTTCAACTATGTTGGTCATTTTTATTAGTGAAAATGTCGAATGTTATACTATTGGGTAGGATATCCGGGAACTTGAACTCCCTTCATGTGGGTGACCTAAAACAATATTCAGAAACATAATTCTAGGCCAAACATGCATAACATAGCCATTTTTGGGTTAACAACGATAACAATGTCATATATATCGTTACAAACTTCCCGGTGAAGGGCGATATCGATATGGATGACCCAGAGCGCTTCTGTTGCTACTCCAAACCTTAATAAATATATTAATACATTCATAAATCATACATAACTCCTAAATAATTACAATTTAGAAGTTTGTTACCCCTAATGATGCATTTCCAAACTCAGAAGGGTCTTAGTGGGTCATTTCGGGCCTAAACGATTCGAAACGGAGCAAAACAAAGCTAAACTAGATTTTGCCAAAGCAATTTCATTAAAGACATGAGGCCATGTTGTTAATGACATGGTCATGTGGTTAACGATATTGAAGTTCCAAACTTACATAAAACATACAGAAATAGCAAAATGAAAATCTGAAACTTCAAATGATCATAACTTTTGCTATACTTAACCAATTTAGATTATCTTTATCATTCCAGAAACCTCAAGATGTTTATAATATGTTTATGTCAAAAAAATACTCAAAAAGATTTGAAATCATACTGAAATTCCCGTAAAATAGTTGGGTATGCAAAAATGGAAATAACTGAAAAGAAAATGAAACTTCAAAAAGGAAAGCATATAAATGTAAGCACAAACCCTAGGAACTCAGAGGATTACCTCGTAGTCATGAATCCACTTTCTTTAAGGTCCATGAAGTCCTTCGGGAAGCTCTCCTTTCTTTTTGGTTAAATTTGGATGTTGGTTGGTGATTTACCCAAAATCTTTGGAAGGGATCTATTCCTTGCCAAAGTTGATGTTTTAGAAGGTGTAGTAACCTTCAAGTGAGTGGTAAAGATGTTGTAAACTCTCCATTCAAGTCTAAACCTTAAGCATTGCCTAAGTGATCTCTAAACCTCAAGTTTGCTTAAATGATCTCTACACCTCAAGCTTTGCTTAAAGATAAACTAAACCTCAAATTTGATTAAGAGATGAACAAGTGGACCCTTACAACCCAAGTTCATGCCCTTTCCATGAACTTAAACTTAACTAAACAAAAACTTTAAGTTATTGGATGCTTAAAGTCTAAACTTAATGTAAAAACTCAAGAAAAACCACTCAAGAACACTCAAACTTGCTCAAGAATACTTTGAACTCTCACTTGCACCATGAAAATTTGAGCTCCCCCTATTCTGAAATTCCAGCTCTATCTTTGTGGAGCTCTCTTTAATCTAAAGTCTACTCCTTTTTAGCCTTAAAGGCTGTGCTTTTATCCTTGGCTTTTTATCTTTAATCATGTGATCCCATGTGAAGAAGTGTGTGATAGATCCTAGGTAAGATGGCTGAGATTGTGTTTCGGTAAAAAATGGGGGTGTGGGCTTTTAGACTGAAAATTATAGAAAGTACAATTATGGTTTTGCTGCACTTACGTTGTCGTTAACGACATGAGGTTATATAGTTAATGACATGGGGCCATGTCGTTAACGGCATGGCACTTTAGGCTGGGCTTTTTGATTTGAATGGGTTTTAAGAAAGGGGAAGGTCCAAAGAAACAAAACAAATTTTCTCCAAACGATTTCAAGACCCTACAAGATGTAGAAAGCTAACAAAAGAAAACAATTACAACTTCATCATCGAACTCGCGAGTCTGGAGTGAAATCCCGTGCTCACAATAAGAAGCAACATTGTCTTTATATCCTCACATCTCCTCACCGGTTTCTTAATGTTCTTACCAAAACTTTTGGTCAGTTCCATAACATCAAAGAGTACTTGGGTGAATTCTTCAATTATAAAGAGATTTCAGGATGTACCTCAGTTTGGGTAGTTTTGATTTGTTTCTCTCAACATGTGAGTCAGCAGCGGAATTATTGTCATTTGAGGCTGATGCTGAGGCTTTTCCTCTATCTTCATCAATCGCCATCAAGAATAGGTTGGAAGAATCATTTGCTTCTTCATCAGATGATGAAAATTCTTCAGAGTCGCTCCATGTAGCAGCATGATAAGTGTATAATTACACTTATTATCATTATAATTTTATAATATAAACACTATAGTTTTAGTCATTTTTATACTTCATATAAAAGATTTCATGTGGTATGTAGTTGTTTTTTATGCAAATGCAGATACTAGGTAAATC
>CATIWQ010187871.1:0-30174 GCA_949673415.1 Euphorbia schlechtendalii | reverse complement strand
CAAAATAGGGCACCCTAACCTTAATGGCTAATCCGTGTAATGCATATGCTCTGTTTGATATTTTAAATGTGGGTTAACTCATTTGATGACTTTTCAATACTCATCCAAAAATCTTTTAAACTTTTAAGTTTATAAAAAGATGTCCACAGCAGAGTCGCCATTGTGAGCGGACGGCGTTTCCGAAGGTCATGCACGGACGTCGCGAGGCGCCAGCCCCATGAGATGGGGCTTGGGGTTTTCGAAAATGATTGATTTTAGGTTCTTGGAAGAGTGCATTGGAAAAGAGAGTTTTGCTTGAAAAAGTGTGGTTTTCAAGTTTAATAGACTCAAGATCAAAATCTCTTGCCTATGGTACTCAAAGTCGCCACCTGAATCAGCTCTTCCAGGGAATTTTGGTACAACCTAGATCCGTTAAGCCTAAGTGATACCATAGCTCAGAGATTCAGGTCCGGGATGAGTTATCTATTTCGTCATCATTTGAGTTAAATTACACTATGAGTGGAAACCACGTTTATAATATTCGAATTAAACTGGACATTTTTAGTTTATATTCATCGTGCATGCATAAAATGGTAAATAAATTACGTCAAGCATTAAGTAAAGGCGGAAAAGTAAATTAATAAATTACAAAATTCGGGGGATGCAACCACCCTCCCAATCTATGAATTACAATTTCCATACAAATATATACAATACCCGAAGGAAAATAAATCCTAGGCATACATCTAACCTTCATCTGCAAAGGTTAGCATAAGATATGGCACGTATGTTCGATGTGTGGCCTAATTAAAACATTGATGGTTCAAAGATGTTATTTGGAATAAAAATGGTTCATTTTTATACAAGTATGTTGGTCGATTTTATTAGTGATAATGACCGCATGGCAAAGTGGTGATGACTGTAATCCAGGAACACGTTTTATTCCCTTCATGGGGGAAGCCTAAAACAACATTTAGAGATTTAAATCTAGGTCAAACATGCATAACATAGTCATCATTTGGGTTAACAACGGTGACGACGTCATTCATATCATTATCGACTTCCCTGTGACGGGCGATATCGATATGAACATCCCGGAACATTTCCGTTGCTACTCCGAACTTTAATTAACATATTAATACATCAATAAATCATATATAAATTGAAAATAATTATAAATCAGAGGTTTGTTACCCCCAACGATGCATTTCCAGACTGAGGATGGTCTCAGCAGGTCATTCCGGGCTTAAACGGTTCGAAACGGAGAGAAAAAAACAAAATTGCATTCTACCAGCTCGATATCGTTAACGGTGTCAGTTGATATCGTTGAGTGGTTTCAGGTGATATCGTTACCGATGTCGATTTTCCAGACCTGCAGTAAATATGCAAAAAAGGCACAAAATAACAAAAACGATACTCCAAACTTCAAATGATCATAACTTTCACTATGCTTGACGGATTTAGATGATCTTTATAATTCCGGAAAGCTCAAGATGTGTAGTATATGTTAATGTAAAGAAATTAGCAAAACAAATTTAAGATCATGCTGAAAATTGCAGAAAATAGAATGGTATGCAAAAATGGGGAAAACCAAAAACAAAATGAATCTTCAAAACAAACGGCATATAAATGTAAGCATTAACTCTAGGAACTCAGAGGCTTAGCCCATAGTTGTGAATCCACTTTATTTGGTCCACGAAAATGCCTGGAAAGTCCTCCTTGTTTCTTTGGTTTTGTTTTGCGATTTTCAACGAAACCGGTGATTTAGAAGTCTCCTTTTTGAGGGAAGGCAGTGCTTCCAGGATATGATGTGTAAAATGAGAAAAGGAAGAACAAGAGTTACTTCTTCCCATGGGTTTAGATCTTAGAAGTGCTCTAAAATCTCTAACTTTGATGATTATTGGTTTTTTTATGTGTTTTTGTTGGATTTTCTTTTGACGGTTTTTTGCTGGGATTGAGAGCTCTTTCCTCTCTGGGAAGAGGCCCCCTCTCTCTCAATTTCGTCTCCCCTTTTGCTGAGAAAAACCAGCCCCTATTATGGACTCCCTTCAATCCAAAAGTCATCAACTTGCACCCACTCTTTTTGTCATCTTCCCATTATTATTTTCTAACCATTAATGGTCCACATGGGTTGGCAACATGTTGACAGGGTATTTTGGCAGAAAAGGTCCGAATTATGGGTGAGGGATGGGTATTTTTCGTTGAATAATGCAAGATCCTTAAACAATAACAATCCACATCGCTAACAATATTGTTAACTATAACGGGAGATATCATTAACAATAACAATCCACATCGCTAACGATATCAAACAACCCAGTGGGCTTTTCTTAGCTTGGGCTTTTAAAGGGAATAAAAGGCCTAAGGAAACAAGGTAGATGATTTCCGGGCGATTTCAGGACCCTGCAAAATGGGAAAAGCTAATAAGGGAAAAATTATAGCTACATCATCGAACTCGCGAGTGAGGAGTAAAAATCCTGTGCTCACATAAAGTTTTTACGAAATTTCGATCCTGGAAATCAATGTGAGTTTTTTCATCGTTGACCATAAAATTGACATTAGGACCATTTTGATTTGTGATAAACATGATAAGACCATAAAAGGCATGCGTCAAAGTTTTCACGAAAATTTAAATCCCGGAAATCGGTGCTTTTTTTCCGACATTGACCTTAAAATTGACCTTTGGACCATTTTAGATTGTGATGAACATGATATGACCATAAAAGGCATGCGTCAAAGTTTTCATGATATTTCGATCCCGGAAATCTATTCGTGTTTTTTCGACGTTGACCTTAAAAATGACATTTGGACCATTTTAGATTGTGATAAACATGATATGACCATAAAAGGCATGCGTCAAAGTTTTCACCAAATTTTGATCCCGAAAATTGGTGCGTGTTTTTTCGATGTTGACCTTATAATTGACATTTAGACCATTTTAGATTGTGATAAACATGATAAGACCATAAAAGGCATGCGTATTGTGATAAACATGATATGACCATAAAAAAGGCAAGCGTTAAAGTTTTCACGAAAATTCGATCTCGGAAATCTGTACGAGTTTTTTCAATATTGACCTTAAAATTGACCTTTAGACCCTTTAGAGTGTGATAAACATGAGATGACCATAAAAGGCATGAGTCAAAGTTTTTACGAAATTTCAATCCTGGAAATTGGTGCGAATTTTTCAACGTTGACCATAAAATTGACCTTAGGATCATTTTAGTTTGTGATAAATACGATATGACCATAAAAGGCAGGTGTCAAAGTTTTCACGAAAATTTCAATCCCATAAATCGGTGCATTTTTCTTCGACGTTGACCTTAAAATTGACCTTTGGACCATTTTAGATTGTGATAAACATGATATGACAATAAATGGCATGCGTCAAAGTTTTCACGAAATTTCGGTCCCATAAATCTATTCGTGTTTTTTCGACATTGACCTTAAAATTAACCTTTGGACCAT
Organism: Euphorbia schlechtendalii; assembly: GCA_949673415.1. NCBI lineage: Eukaryota > Viridiplantae > Streptophyta > Magnoliopsida > Malpighiales > Euphorbiaceae > Euphorbia > Euphorbia schlechtendalii. The sequence continues at coordinate 26,727 of CATIWQ010187871.1, read as the reverse complement.
TTTAGATAGTAATAAACATGAGATGTCTATAGAAGGCATGCGTCAAAGTTTTTACAAAATTTCGATCCTGGAAATTGGTGCGTGTTTTTTCAACGTTGACCTTAAAATTGGCCTTTGGACCCTTTATAGAGTGATAAACATGATATGACCATAAAAGGCATGCGTCAAAGATATCACGAAATTTTGATCCCGGAAATTAGTGCGAGTTTTTTCGACGTTGACCTTAAAATTGACCTCAGGACCATTTTAGATTGTGATAAACATGATTTGATCATAAAAGACATGCGTCTATGTTTTCACGAAATTTCGATCCCGGAAATCGGTGGGAGTTTTTTCGACGTTGGTGTTAAAATCGACTTTTGGCCATTTTAGAGTGTGATAAACATGATATGATAATAAAAGGCATGAATCAAAGTTTTACAAAAAATCGATCTCGGAAATCGGTGTATGTTTTTTCAACGTTGACCTTAAAATCAACCTTTGGACCCGTTAGAGTGTGATAAACATGAGATGACCATAAAAGGCATGCTTCCAAGTTATCATGAAATTTAGATCCCAGAAATCGGTGCGTGTTTTTTCGACGTTGACCTTATAATTGACCTTTGGACCATTTTAGATTGTGATATACATGATATGACCATAAAAGGCAGACGTCAAAGTTGTCACGAAATTTGAATCCCGGAAATCGGTGCGTATTTTTTCGATGTTGATCTTATAGTTTACCATTGTACCATTTTAAAGTGTGATAAACATGATATGACCATAAAAGGCATGAGTCAAACTTTACACAAAAATTTCGATCCCGGAAATCGGTGAGTGTTTTTTCGACGTTAACCTTAAAATTGACCTTTGGACCATTTTAGATTGTGATAAACATGATATGATCATAAAAAGGTATGCGTCAAAGTTTTCACGAAATTTCGACCCCAGAAATCGGTGGGAGTTTTTTCAACGTTGGCCTTAAAATCGACCTTTGGTCCATTTCAGAGAGTGATAAACATGATATGAACATAAAAGGCATGAGTCAAAGTTTTACGAAATTTCAATCCCAGAAATTGATGCATGTTTTTTCGATGTTGACCTTAAAATTTACCTTTTTACCATTTTAGATTGTGATAAACATGATATGATCATAAAAGGCATGCGTCTAATTCACGAAATTTTGATTCCGAAATTCGATGGGAGGTTTTTCAACGATGACCTTAAAATCGACCTTTGGACCATTTTAGAGTGATATAAACATGATATGACCATAAAAGGCATGCGTCAAAGTTTTCACAAAATTTCGATCCCTGAAATCGGTTAGATTTTTTTCAACGTTGACCTTAAAATTGACCTTTGGACCATTTTAGAGTGTGATAAACATGATATGACCATAAAAGGCATGGGTCAAAGTTTTCCGAAAATTTCGATCATGAAAATCGTTGCGAGTTTTTTCGACGTTGACCTTAAAATTGATCTTTGGACCATTTTCGATTGTGATAAACATGATATGACCATAAAAGGCATGCGTCAAAGTTTTCACGAAATTTCGAACGTAGAAATTGGTGCGAGTTTTATCAACGTTGACAGTAAAATTGACCTTTGGACCCTCTAGAGTGTGATAAACAAAATATGACCATAAAAGGCATGCGTCAAAGTTTTTACGAAATTCTGATCCCAGAAATCGGTGCGAGTTTTTTCAACATTGACCTTAAAATTGACCATTGGACCCTTTAGAGAGTGATAAACATGATATGACTGAAAAAGGCATGCGTCAAAGTTTTTACGAAATTTCGATCACGGAAATCGATGCGAGTTTCTTCAACGTTAACCTTTAAATCGACCTTTGGACCATTTTAGAGTGTGATAAACATGATATGACCATAAAGGCATGCGTCCATGTTTTCACGAAATTTTGATTCCGAAATTTGGTGCGTGTTTTTTCGACGTTGACCTTATAATTGACCTTTGGACAATTTTAGATTGTGATAAACATGATATGACCATAAAAGGCAAGCGTTAAAGTTTTGACGAAATTTTGATCCCGGACATCCATGTGACTTTTTTCAAGGTTGACTTTAAAATCGACCTTTGGACTATTTTAGAGAGTGATAAACATGATATGACCATAAAAGGCATGCGTCTAAGTTTTCATGAAATTTCGATCCCGGAAATCGGTGCTAGTTATTTCAACGTTAACCTTAAAAGTGACCTTTAGACAATTTAAGAATATGATAAACGTGATATGATCATAAAAGGCGTGCGTCAAAGCTTTCATAAAATTTCGATCCCTGAAATCGGTGCGTGTTTTTTTCATCGTTGACCTTTAAATTTGTTCTTTGGACCATTTTAGATTGTGATAAACATGATATGACAATAAAAGGCATGCGTCAAAGTTTTCACGAAATTTCGATCCCGGAATTTTTTCAACCTTGGCCTTAAAATCGACCACTGGACCATTTTTGAGTGTGGAAAAACATGATTTAACCCTAAAAGGCATGCATCAAAGTTTTCACGAAAATTTCGATCCCGGAAATCAGTGCATGTTTTTTCGATGTTGACCTTCAAATTAACCATTGGACCATTTTAGTTTGTGATAAAAATGATATGACAATAAAAGGCATGTGTCAAAGTTTTCACAGAATTTCGATCCTAGAAATCGGTGCGAGTTTTTTCAAGTTTATGCTTAAAATTTACATTTGGACCATTTTAGAATGTGAAAAACATGATATAACCCTAAAAGGCAAGCGTCATAGTTTTTACAAAATTTCGATCTCGGAAATATGTAAGAGTTTTTTCAACGTTGACCTTGAAATTGACCTCTTGACCATTTTAGAGTGTGATAAACATGATATGACCATAAAAGGTATGCGCCAACGTTTTCACGAAATTTTGATCCCGGAAATTGGTGCGAGTTTTTTCAACGTTGACCTTAAAATCGATGTTTGAAATATTTTAGCATGTGATAAACATGATATGCCTATAAAAGATATGTGTCATAATTTTACAAAAATTTCGATCTCAGAAATCATACATGTTTTTTGAACGTTGACCTTAATATTGGCCTTTGGAGCATTTAAGAGTGTGATAAACATGATATGACCATAAAAGGCGTGCTTTAAAGTTTTCACCAAATTTCGATCCCAGAAACCGGTGCAAGTTTGTTCGATGTTATCCTTAAAATTGACCTTTGAACCATTTTAGATTATGATAAACATGGTATGACCATAAAAGGCATGCGTCAAAGTTTTCATGAAATTTCGATCACGGAAATCGATGCGAGTTTATTCAACGTTGACCTTTAAATCGACCTTTTGACCATTTTAGATTGTGATAAACATGATATGGCCATAAAAGGTAAGCGTTAATGTTTTGACGAAATTTTGATCCCGAACATCCATGTGACCTTTTTCAAGGTTGACCTTAAAATCGACCTTTGGACTATTTTAGAGAGTGAAAAACATGATATGACCATAAAAGGCATGCGTCAAAGTTTTCATGAAATTTCGATCCCGGAAATCGGTGCTAGTTATTTCAACGTTAACCTTATAATTGACCTTTAGACAATTTAAGAATATGATAAACATGATATGATCATAAAAGGCGTGCGTCAAAGCTTTCATAAAATTTCGATCCCTGAAATCGGTGCGTGTTTTTTTAATCGTTGACCTTTAAATTTGTTCTTTGGACCATTTGAGATTGTGATAAACATGATATGACAATAAAAGGCATGCGTCAAAGTTTTCACAAAATTTCGATCCCGGAATTTTTTCAACCTTGGCCTTAAAATCGACCACTGGACCATTTTTGAGTGTGAAAAACATGATTTAACCCTAAAAGGCATGCATCAAAGTTTTCACGAAAATTTCGATCCCGGAAATCAGTGCATGTTTTTTCGATGTTCACATTCAAATTAACCATTGGACCATTTTAGTTTGTGATAAACATGATATGATAATAAAAGGCATGCGTCAAAGTTTTCACAGAATTTCGATCCTAGAAATCGGTTCGAGTTTTTTCAAGTTTATGCATAAAATTTACATTTTGACCATTTTAGAATGTGAAAAACATGATATAACCCTAAAAGGCAAGCGTCATAGTTTTCACAAAATTTCGATCTCGGAAATATGTAAGAGTTTTTTCGACATTGACCTTGAAATTGTCCTCTTGACCATTTTAGAGTGTGATAAACATGATATGACCATAAAAGGTATGCGCCAACGTTTTCACGAAGTTTTTATCCCGGAAATTGGTGCGAGTTTTTTCAACGTTGACCTTAAAATCGATGTTTGAAACATTTTAGCGTGTGATAAACATGATATGCCCATAAAAGACATGTGTCATTATTTTACAAAAATTTCGAATGTTGACCTAGAAATCATACGTGTTTTTTGAACGTTGACCTTAATATTGGCCTTTGGAGCATTTTAGAGTGTGATAAACATGATATGACCATAAAAGGCGTGCTTTAAAGTTTTCACGAAATTTTGATCCTAGAAATCGGTGCAAGTTTGTTCGATGTTGTCCTTAAAATTGACCTTTGGACCATTTTAGATTGTGATAAACATGGTATGACCATAAAAGGCATGCGTCAAAGTTTTCACAAAATTTCGTTCCCGGAAATCTGGGCGAGTTTTTTAAAAGTTGACCTTCAAATCATCCTTTGGACCATTTTAGAGTGTGATAAACTTGATATGACCATTAAAGGGATGCGTCAAAGTTTACACGAAATTTCGATCTCTGAAAGAGGTGGGTGTTTTTTCAACAGTGACCTTAAAGTCGACCTTTGGACCATTTTAGAGTATGATAAACATGATATGACCATAAAAGGCATGCATCAAAGTTTTCACAAAATTTCGATCATGGAAATTAGTGCATGTCTTTTTCGACGTTGACCTTTAAATATGTTCTTTGGACCATTTTAGAATGTGATAAACATCATATGACCATAAAAGGCATGCGTCAAAGTTTTCACGAAATTTTGATCCCGAAAATCGGTGCCTATTTTTTCGACGTTGACCTTATAATTGACCTTTGGACCATTTTAGATTGTGATAAACATGATAAGTCAATAAATGGCAAGCCTATTGTGATAAACATGATATGACCATAAAAAAGGCAAGCGTTAAAGTTTTCCCGAAAATTCGATCCCGGAAATCGGTGCGAGTTTTTCAATGTTGACTTTAAAATTGACCTTTGGACCCTTTAGAGTGTGATAAACATGAGATGACCATAAAAGGCATGCGTCAAAGTTTTTACGAAATTTCGATCCTTGAAATTGGTGTGAATTTTTTCAACGTTGACCATAAAATTGACCTTAGAACAATTTTAGTTTGTGATAAACACGATATGACCATAAGAGGCATGTGTCAAAGTTTTCACGTAAATTTCAATCTCAGAAATCGGTGTGTTTTTTTCGACGTTGACCTTAAAATTGACCTTTGGACCATTTTAGATTGTGATAAACATGATATGACCATAAAAGGCATGCGTCAAAGTTTTCACAAAATTTCGATCCTGGAAATCGGAGCGATTTCTTTCGACATTGACCTTAAAATTGACCTCAGGACCATTTTAGATTGTTATAAACATGATTTGATCATAAAAGACATACGTCTAAGTTTTCACAAAATTTTGATCCCAGAAATCGGTTGGTGTTTTCTCAACGTTGGTGTTAAAATCGACTTTTGGCCATTTTAGAGTGTTGATAAACAAGATATGACAATAAAAGGCATGAATCAAAGTTTTTACGAAATTTCGATCCCGGAAATAGGTGCAAGTTTTTTCAACGTTGACCTTAAAATCAATCTTTGGACCCTTTAGAGTGTGATAAACATGAGATGACCATAAAAGGCATGCGTCAAAGTTATCATGAAATTTAGATCCCAGAAATCGGTGCGTGTTTTTTCGACGTTGACCTTAAAATTAACCTTTGGACCATTTTAGATTGTGATAAACATGATATGACTATAAAAGGCAGACGTCAAAGTTATCACGAAATTTGGATCCCAGAAATCGGTGCGTGTTTTTTTGATGTTGACCTTATAATTTACCATTGTAGCATTTTAGAGTGTGATAAAAATGATATGACCATAAAAGGCATGAGTCAAAGTTTTCACAAAAATTTCGATCCCGGAAATCGGTGCTTGTTTTTTCGACGTTAACCTTAAAATTGACCTTTGGACCATTTTAGATTGTGATAAATATGATATGACAATAAAAGGCATGTGTCAAAGTTTTCACGAAATTTCAATCCCGGAAATCAATGCGAGTTTTTTCATGTTTGTTCCTTAAATCGACCAGCATTTTAGAATGTAAAAAGGCATGCGTCAGTGTTTTCACGAAATTTCGACCCCGGAAATAGGTGGCAGTTTTTTCGACGTTGGCCTGAAAATCGACCTTTGGACCATTTCAGAGAGTGATAAACATGATATGAACATAAAAGGCACGCGTCAAAGTTTTACGAAATTTCAATACGGAAATCGGTGCGAGTTTTTTCAATGTTGACCTTAAAATTTACCATTTAACCCTTTAGAGTGTGATAAACATGATATGACCAGAAAAGGCAAGCGTCAAAGTTTCACGAAATTTCGATCACGGAATTCAATGCATGTTTTTTCGATGTTGACCTTAAAATTAACCTTTGGACCATTTTAGATTGTGATAAACATGATATGATCATAAAAGGCATGCATCAAATTCACAAAATTTCGATCCCAAAATTCGATGGGAAGTTTTTAAACGATGACCTTAAAATCGACCATTGGACCATTTTAGAGTGATATAAACATGATATGACCATAAAAGGCATGCGTCAAAGTTTTCACAAAATTTCGATCCCTGAAATAGATTAGAGTTTTTTCAACGTTGACCTTTAAATCGACCTTTAGACCATTTTTGAGTGTGATAAACATTATATGACCGTAAAAGGCATGGGTCAAAGTTTTCTCAAAATTTCGATCACGAAAATCGGTGTGAATTTTTTCGACGTTGACCTTAAAATTGATCTTTGGACCATTTTCGATTGTGATAAACATGATATGACCATAAAAGGCATGCGTCAAAGTTTTCACGAAATTTTGAACGCAGATTTCGGTGCATGTTTTATCAACGTTGACCGTAAAATTGACCTTTGGACCCTCTAAAGTGTGATAAACAAGATATGACCATAAAAGGCATGCGTCAAGGATTTCACAAAATTCTGATCTCGGAAATCGGTGCGTGTTTTTTCAACAATGACCTTAAAACTGACCATTGGACCCTTTAGAGAGTGATGAACATGATATGACTGAAAAAGGCATGCGTCAAAGTTTTTACGAAATTTCGATCATGGAAATCGATGCGAGTTTCTTAAATGTTGACCTTTAAATCGACCTTTGGACCATTTTAAAATGTGATAAACAAGATATGACCATAAAGGCATGCGTTCAAGTTTTCACGAAATTTCGATCCCGAAAATCGCTGCGTGTTTTTTCGACATTGACCTTATAATTGACCTTTGGACCATTTTAGATTGTGATAAACATGATATGACCATAAAAGGCAAGCGTTAAATTTTTGACGAAATTTCGATCCCGGAAATCCGTGTGACTTTTTTCAACGTTGACCTTAAAATCGACCTTTGGACCATTTTAGAGAGTGATAAACATGATATGACCATAAAAAAGGGACGCGTCAAAGTTTTCATGAAATTTCGAACCCGGAAACCGGTGCTATTTATTTCAACGTTGACCATAAAATTGACCTTTATACAATTTCAGAGTATGAAAAACATGATATGACCATAAAGGCATGCGTCAAAGCTTTCATGAAATTTCGATCCCTGAAATCGGCACATGTTTTTTCATTGTTGACCTTTAAATTTGTTCTTTGGACCATTTTAGATTGTGATAAACATGATATGATAAAAAGACATGCGTCAAAGTTTTCACAAAATTTCGTTCCCGGAAATCTGTGCGAGTTTTTTAATTGTTGACCTTCAAAATTTCACAAATGTTGACCATTGGACCATTTTAGAGTGTGATAAACATGATATCACCATTAAAGGCATGCGTCAAAGTTTTCACGAAATTTCGATCCCTGAAAGAGGCGGGTGTTTTTTCAACGTTGACCTTAAAATCGACCTTTGGACCATTTTAGAGTATGATAAACATGATATGACCATAAAAGGCATGCATCAAAGTTTCCACAAAATTTCGATCACGGAAATTAGTGCATGTCTTTTTCAACATTGACCTTTAAATATGTTCTTTAGACCATTTTAGAATGTGATAAACATGATATGACCATAAAAGGCATGCGTCAAAGTTTTCATGAAATTTTGATCCCGGAAATCTTGCGAGTTTTTTCAACGTTGACTTTAAATTTGACGTTTGGACCATTTTAGCGTATGATAAACATGATATGACCATAAAAGGCATGCGTCCATGTTTTTACGAAATTTGGATCACAGAAATCGATGCGAGTTTTTTAAAGTTTGTGCTTAAAATCATCTTTTGGACCATTTTAGAGTGTAATAAACATGATATAACCCTAAAAGGCATGCGTCATAGTTTTACAAAAATTTTGAGCTCGGAAATCATGCGAGTTTTTTTGAACGTTGAGCCTAAAATTGACCTTTGGACCGTTTTAGAGTGTGATAAACATGATATAACCATAAAAGGCATGCGGCAAAGTTTTCACGAAATTTCGATCCCGAAAATCGGTGCGAGTTTTTTGACGTTGACCTTAAATTTTACCTTTTGACTCTTTAGAGTGTGATAAGCATGATATGACCATAAAAGGCATGCATCAAAGTTTTCATGAAACTTTAATCCCGGAATGAGGTGCGATTTTTTTAAATGTTTACCTTAAAATCGACCTTTGGACCATTTTAGAGTGTGATAAACATGATATGACCATAAAAGACATGCGTTAAAGTTTTCACGAAATTTCTATTCCTGAAAGAGGTGGGAGTTTTTTCAACGTTGACCTTAAAACCGACCTTTGGACCATTTTAGAGTATGATAAACATGATATGACTATGAAAGGCATGCGTAAAAATTTTCACAAAATTTAAATCCCGGAAATCAGTGCAAGTTTCATCGACGTTGACCTTAAAATTGACTTTTGGACCATTTAAGAGTGTGAAAAACATGATATGACCATAAAAGGCATGCATCAAATTTTCACGAAAATTTCGATCCCGAAAATCGGTGGTTATTTTTTCGACATTGACATTAAAAATGACCTTTGGGCCATTGTAGATTGTGATAAACATGATATGACCGTAAAAGGCATGCATCAAAGTTTTCACGAAATTTCAATCCCAGAAATCGGTTGGTGTTTTTTCAATATTGACCTTAAAATCAACCTTTGGACCATTTTAGAGTGTGAAAAACATGATATGACAACAAAAGGCATGTGTCAAAGTTTTCACGAAATTTCGATCCCGGAAATCAGTTAGTGTTTTTTCAATGTTGACCTTAAAATCGATCTTTTGACCATTTTAGAGTGTGATAAACATGATATGACCATAAAAGGCATGCATAAAAGTTTTCCCGAAATTTCGATCCTAGAAATCGGTGCGAGTTTCTTCAACGTTGACCTTAAAATTGACCTTTGGACCCTTTAGAGTGTGATAAACATGATATGACCATAACAGGCATATGTCAAAGTTTTCATGAATTTTTTTATCCCGGAAATAGGTGCGTGTTTTTTCAACGTTGTTGACCTTAAAATCAATGTTTGGACCATTTTAGAGTGTGATAAGCATGATATGACCATAAAAGACATGCGTTAAAGTTTTCACGAAATTTCTATTCCTGAAAGAGGTGGGAGTTTTTTCAACGTTGACCTTAAAACCGACCTTTGGACCATTTTAGAGTATGATAAACATGATATGACTATAAAAGGCATGCGTCAAAATTTTCACAAAATTTAAATCCCGGAAATCAGTGCGAGTTTCATCGATGTTGACCTTAAAATTGACTTTTGGACCATTTAAGAGTGTGATAAACATGATATGACCATAAAAGGCATGCATCAAATTTTCACGAAAATTTCGATCCTGAAAATCGGTGGTTGTTTTTTCGACATTGACATTAAAAATGACCTTTGGGCCTTTATAGATTGTGATAAACATGATATGACCGTAAAAGGCATGCATAAAAGTTTTCACTAAATTTCAATCCCGGAAATCGGTTGGTGTTTTTTCAATATTGACCTTAAAATAAACCTTTGGACCATTTTAGAGTGTGAAAAACATGATATGACAACAAAAGGCATGTGTCAAAGTTTTCACGAAATTTCGATCCCGAAAATCAGTTAGTGTTTTTTCAATGTTGACCTTAAAATCGATCTTTTGACCATTTTAGAGTGTAATAAACATGATAAGACCATAAAAGGCATGCATAAAAGTTTTCCCGAAATTTCGATCCCAGAAATCGGTGCGAGTTTCTTCAACGTTGACCTTAAAATTGATCTTTGGCCCCTTTAGAGTGTGATAAATATGATATGACCATAACAGACATACGTCAAAGGTTTCATGAATTTTTTTATCTCGGAAATCGATGCGTGTTTTTTCAACATTGTTGACCTTAAAATCAACGTTTGGACCATTTTAGAGTGTGATAAACATGATATGACCATAAAAGGCATGCGTCCAAGTTGTTATGTAACTTCGATCCTAGAAATCGGTGGGTGTTTTTTCAAGTTTGTGCTTAAAATCGTCCTTTGGACCATTTTAGAGTGTGATAAACATGATATAACCCTAAAAGACATGCGTCATAGTTTTCACGAAATTTCGACCTCGGAAATCGGTATGAGTTATTTAAACGTTGACCTTAAAATTTACCTTCGGACCATTTTAGAGTGTGATAAACATGATATGAGCACAAAATGCATGCTTTAACGTTTTCAACAAATTTCGATCCAAGAAATCGGTGTGAGTTTTTTCAACGTGGAACTTAAAATTGACCTTTGGCCTCTTTAGAGTGTGATAAACATAAAAAGACCCTAAAAGGCATGCGTCATAGTTTTCACGAAATTTCGATCTCGGAAATCGGTACGAGTTATTTGAACGTTGACCTTAAAATTTACCTTTAGACCATTATAGATTGTGATAAACATGATAAGACCATAAAAGGCATGCGTCAATGTTTCCACGAAATTTCGATCCCAGAAATCGGTGGGAGTTTTTTCAACGTTTACCTTATAATCGACCTTTGGACCATTTTAGAGTGTAATAAATATGATATGACCATAAAAGGCATGCGTCAAAGTTTTCACAAAATTTCGATCAGGGAAATCGGTGCGAGTTTTTTTGACGTTGTCCTTAAAATTAACCTTTGGACCAATATAGATTGTGATAAATATGATATGACCATAAAGGGCATGCGTCAAAGTTTTCACGAAATTTTGATCCCGAAAATCGTTGCGAGTTTTTTCAACGTTAACCTTAAAATTGACCTTTGGACCAATTTAGAGTGTGATAAACATGATATGACCATAAAAGGCATGCGTCAAAGTTTTCATGAATTTTTTATCCTAGAAATCGGTTCGTGTTTTTTCAACGTTGACCTTAAAATCGACTTTTGGACTATTTTAGAGTGTGATAAACATGATATGACCATAAAAGGCATGCGTCCAAGATTTTACGAAATATCGATATCGAAAATCGGTGGGAGTTTTTTCAAGTTTGTGCTTAAAATCGTCCTTTGGACCATTTTAGAGTGTGAGAATCATGATATAACCCTAAAAGGCATGCGTCATAGTTTTCACAAAATTTCGATCTCGGAAATTAGTACGAGTTTATTTGAATGTTGACCTAAAAATTTACCTTTGGACCATTTTAGAGTGTGATAAACATGATATGACTTGAAAATGCATGCTTTAAAGTTTTCAACAAATTTTGATCCAAGATATCGTTGATAGTTTTTTATACGTTGAACATAAAATTGACCTTTGGACTCTTTAGAGTGTGATAAACATATTATGACCATAAATGGCATGTGTCAAAGTTTTCACGAAATTTCGATCTCGGAAAACTATGTGTGTTTTTTCGATGTTGAACTTAAAATTATCCTTTGGACCATTATAGATTGTGATAAACATGATATGACCATAAAAGGCATGCGTTAATTTTTTCACGAAATTTCGATCGCAAAAATCGGTGGGTGGTTTTTCAACCATTACCTTAAAATCGATCTTTGGACCATTTTAGAGTGTGATAAACATAAAATGACCATAAGAGGCATGCGTTAACGTTTTCACAAAATTTCATACATGGAAATCGGTGCGAGTTTTTCCGACGTTGTCTTTAAAATTGACCTTTGGACTAGTTTAGATTGTGATAAATATGATATGACCATAAAAGGCATGTGTCAACGTTTTGACAAAAATTAACCTTTGGACCAATATAGATTGTGATAAACATGATATGACCATAAAAGTCATGCATTAATGTTTTCACGAAATTTCGATCCCAGAAATCGGTGGGAGTTTTTTCAACATTTACCTTAAAATTGACCTTTGGAGCATTTTATAGTGTGATAAACATGATATGACCATAAAAGGCATGCGACAATGTTTTCACAAAATTTTGAACACGGAAATTGGTGCGAGTTTTTCTGACGTTGTCCTTAAAATTGACCTTTGGTCCAATTTAGAGTGTGATAAACATGGTATGACAATAAAATGCATGCGTCCATGCTTTCAAGAAATTTGGATCACGAAAATCGGAGTGTGTTTTTTCAAGATTGTGCCTAAAATCATCCTTTAGACCATTGTACAGAGTGATAAACATGATAAAACCCTAAAAGGCATGCGTTATTGTTTTAACAAAATTTCGATCTTGGAAATCGGTACGAGTTTTTTGTACGTTGACCTTAAAATTGACCTTTGGACCATTTTAGATTGTGATAAACATGATATGACCATAAAAGGCATGCATCAAAGTTTCCATGAAATTTCGATCCCGAAAATCGGTGGGAGGTTTTTCAACGTTGGCCTTAAAATCGACCTTTGGAACATTTTAGAGTGTGATAAACATGATATGAACATAAAAGGCACGAGTCAAAGTTTTCACGAAAATTTCGATCCCGAAAATCAGTGGTTGATTTTTCAATGTTGACCCTCAAATTGACCTTTAGACCATTGTAAATAGTGATAAACATGATATGACCATAAAAGGCATGTGTCAAAGTTTTCACGAAATTTTGATCCCGGAAATCGGTGGGTGTTTTTTCAACATTGACCTTAAAATCGACCTTTGGACCATTTAAGATTGTCATAAACATGATATGACCATAAAAGGCATGCGTCAAAGTTTTTACGAAATTTTGATTCTTGATATCGGTGCGAGTTTCATCGACGTTGACCTTAAAATTGACCTTTGGACCATTTTAGATTGTGATAAACATGATATGACCATAAAAGGCATGAGTCAAAGTTTTCCCAAAATTTCGATTCCGGAAATCGGTGCGTGTTTTTTCGACGTTGACCTTAAAATTGATCCTTTGACAATTTTAGATTGCGATAAACGTGATATGACCATTAAAGGCATGCGTCAAAGTTTTCACGAAAATTCGATTTCGAAAATCTATGCGAGTTTTTTATATGCTAACCTTAAAATTGTCCTTTGGACCATTTTAGAGTGTGATAAACATGATATGACCATAAAAGGCATGCGTCAAAGTTTTCACGAAATTTCGATCCTTGAAAGAGGTGGGTGTTTTTTCAACGTTGTCCTTAAAATCGACCTTTGGACCATTTTAGATTGTGATAAACATGATATGACCATAAAAGGCATTCGTCAAAGTTTTCACAAAATTTCGATTCCGGAAATCGGGGCGTGTGTTTTCGATGTTGACCTTAAAATTGATCTTTTGACAATTTTAGATTGCGATAAACGTGATACGACCATTAAAGGCATGGGTGAAAGTTTTCACGAAAATTCGATTTCGGAAATCTGTGCGAGTTTTTTAAATGTTGACCTTAAAATCATTTTTTTGACCATTTTAGAGTGTGATAAACATGATATGACCATAAAAGGCATGCGCCAAAGTTTTCACGAAATATCGATCCCTAAAAGAGGTGGGTGTTTTTCAACGTTGACCTTAAAATCGACATTTGGACTATTTTAGAGTATGATAAACATGATTTGACCATAAAAGGCATGCCTCAAATTTTTCACAAAATTTAGATCCCGGAAATCAATGCGAGTTTCATCGACGTTGACCTAAAAATTAACCTTTGGACCATTTTAGATTCTGATAAACATGATATTACCATAAAAGGCGTGTGTCAAAGTTTTCACAATATTTCGATTCCGGAAATCGGTGCGTGTTTTTTCGACGTTGACCTTAAACTTGATCTTTGGACAATTTTAGATTACGATAAACGTAATATGACCATAATAGGCATGCGTCAAAGTTTTCACGAAATTTCGATCCCGGAAATCTGTGCGAGTTTTTCAAATGTTGACCTTAAAATCGACCATTGGACTATTTTAAAGTGTGATAAACATGATATGACTATAAAAGGCATGCGTCAAAGTTTTCACAAAATTTCATTCTTTGAAAGAGGTTGGAGTTTTTTCAACATTGACCTTAAAATCAACATTTGGACCATTTTAGAGTGTGATAAACATGATATGACCATAAAAGGCATGCATCAAATTTTTCATGAAATTTCGATCCCCGAAATCGGTGGGAGTTTTTTCAACGTAGACCTTAAAATAGACCTTTGGACCTTTTAAGAGTGTGATAAACATGATATGACTATAAAAGGCATGCGTCAAAGTTTTCACAAACTCTAGATCCTGGAAATCGATGCGAGTTTCATCGATGTTGACCTTAAAATTGACCTTTGGACCAATTTAGATTGTGATAAATATGATATGACCATAATGTCAACGTTTTTAGAAAAATTTCGATCCTAGAAATCTATGCTTGTTTTTTGGACGTTGAACTTAAAATTAACCTTTGGACCAATATAGATTGTGATAAACATGATATGACCATAAAAGTCACGCATTAATGTTTTCACGAAATTTCGATCCCAGATATCGGTGGGAGTTTTTTCAACATTTACCTTAAAATTGACCTTTGGAGCATTTTATAGTGTGATAAACATGATATAACCATAAAAGGCATGCGACAAAGTTTTCATGAAATTTCGATCCCGGAAATCGGTGGGAGTTTTTTCAACATTGACCTTAAAATAGACCTTTGGACCTTTTAAGAGAGTGATAAACATGATATGACCATAAAAGGCATGCGTCAAAGTTTTCACAAACTCTAGATCTTGGAAATCGGTGTGAGTTTCATCGATGTTGACCTTAAAATTGACCTTTGGACCAATTTAGATTGTGATAAACATCATATGACCATAAAAGGCACGCGTCAACGTTTTCACAAAAATTTAGATTCCGGAAAAAGGTGCATGTTTTTTCGACGTTGGCCTTAAAATTGATCTTTGGACAACTTTAAATTGTGATAAACATGATATGACCGTAAAAGGCATGATTCAAAGTTTACACCAAATTTCGATACCGGAAATCGGTGGGAGTTTTTTAAATGTTGGCCTTAAAATCGAACTTTAGACCATTTTAGAATGTAATTAACATGATATGACCATAAATGGCATGCTTCAAAGTTTTCAAGAAATTTCAAACTAGGAATTCGTTGTGAGTATTTTCAAAGTTGACCTTAAAATCAACCTTTGGAACATTTTAGAGTGTGATAAACATGATATGACCATAAAAGGCATGCGTCAAAGTTTTCACGAAATTTCAATCTCGGAAATCGGTGCAAGTTTTTTCAATGTTGACCTTAAAATCGACATATGGATAAATTGAGAGTATGATAAACATGTTATGACCATAAAAGGCATGCGTCATAGTTTTCACGAAATTTCGATATCGGAAATCGCTGCGTGTATTTTCAAAGTTGACCTTAAAATCGACCTTTGGACCATTTTCGAGTGTGATAAACATGATATGACCATAAAAGGCATGCGTCCATGTTTTTACGAAATGTCGATCCCGGAAATCGGTGCGAGTTTTTTCAAGTTTGTGCTTAAAATCAACCTTTGAACCATTATAGAGTGTGATAAACATGATATAACCCTAAAAGGCATGCGTCATAGTTTTCACGAAATTTCGATCTCGGAAATCGGTACGAGTGTTTTGTACGTTGACCTTAAAATTGACCTTTAGACCATTTTAGATTGCGATAAACGTGATATGACCATAAAAGGTATGCGTCAAAGTTTTCACGAAATTTCGATCTTGGAAATCTGTGTGAAGTTTTTAAACATTGAACTTAAAATCGACATTTGGACCATTTTAGAGTATGATAAAAAAGATATGACCATAAAAGGGATGCGTCAAAGTTTTCACGAAATTTCGATCCCGGAAATCGATGCGAGTTTTTTCAAGTTTGTGCTTAAAATCGTCCTTTGGACCATTTTAGAGTGTGATAAACATGATATAACCCCAAAAAGCGTGCGTCATATATTTCACAAAATTTCGATGTTGGAAATCGGTACGAATTTTTTCAACGTTGACCATAAAATTGACCTTTGGATAATTTTAGAGTGTGATAAACATGATATGACCATAAAAGGCATGTGCATAGTGTTTAGGAAATTTCGATCCCGGAAATCGGTGATAGTTTTTTCTACGTTGACCTTAAAATTGACCTTTGGACAATTTTCGATTGTCATAAACATGATATGACCATAAAAGGCATGCGTTAAAGTTTTTGCGAAGTTTCAATCCCGGAAATCGATGGGTGTTTTTAAATGTTGGCCTTAAAATAAACCTTTGGACCATTTTAGAGTGTGATAAACATGATATGACCATAAAAGGCATGCATCAAGGTTTTCACGATATTTCGATCTAGGTAATCAGTCGGAGTGTGACAAACATTATATGACCATAAAAGGCATGAGTCAAAAGTTTTACAAAATTTCGATCTCGGAAATAAGTGCGAGTTTTTCCAACGTTGACCTTAAAATTTATCTTTGGTTCCTTTAGAGTGTGATTAACATGATATGACCATAAAAGGCATGCATAAAAGTTTTCACGAAATTTCGATCCCGGAAATCGGTACTTGTTTTTTCGGCGTTGACCTTAAAATTAACCTTTGGACAATTTTAGAATTTGATAAACATTATATGACCATAAAAGGCATTCGTCAAAGTTTTCACGAAATTTCGATCCTTGAAAGAGGTGGGTGTTTTTTCAATGTTGACCATAAAATCGACCTTTGGACCATTTTAGAGTGTGATAAACAAGATATGACCATAAAAGGCATGCGTCAAAGTTTTCACAAAATTTCGATCCCGGAAATCAGTCGGAGTTTTTTCAATGTTGACTTTAAAATCGACCTGTTGACCATTTTAGATTGTGATAAACATGGTATGACCATAAAAGGCATGCATCAATGTTTTCAATAAATTTCAATCCTGAAAATCGGTGCAAATTTCTTCGACGTTAACCTTAAAATTGACCTTTGGAAAATTTTAGATTGTGATAAACATGATATAGCCATAAAAGGCATGCTTCAATGTTTTCACGAAAATTTTGATCTCGGAAATAGGTGTTTGTTTTTTCGATGTTGACCTAAAAATTGAAATTTGTTCCATTTTAGATTGTGATAAACATGATATAACCATAAAAGGCATGCCTCAAAGTTTTCACGAAATTTCGATCCCGAAAATCGGTTGGGATTTTTTCAACGTTGACCTTAAAATCGACATTTGGACCATTTAAGAGTGCGATAAATATTATATGACAATAAAAGGCATGCGTAAATGTTCTAACAAAATATCGATACTGGAATTCGGTGCGAGTTTTATCGATGTTGACCTTAAAATTGACCTTTGGACCATTTAAGATTGTGATAAACATGATATTCACAAAAAGACATGCGTCAAATTTTCACAATATTTTGATCCCGGAAATCAGTGCGAGTTTGTTCGACATTGACCTTAAATTGACCTTTGGACTATTTTACATTGTGATAAACATGTTATGACCATAAAAGGCATTCGCTAAAGATTTCACAAAATTTCGATTCCGGAAATCGGTGGGTGTTTTTTGAATGTTGACCTTAAAATTGACCTTAGGACCATTTTAGAGTGTTATAAACATGATATGACCATAAAAGGCATTCGACAAAGTTTTCACAAAATTTCGATCCCGAATATTGGTGGATGTTATTTCATCGTTGGCCTTGAAATCGACCTTTGGACCATTTTAGAGTGTGATAAACATGATATGACCATAAAAGGCGTGCGTCAAAGTTTTCACGAAAATTTTGATTCTTGAAATCGATGCGTGTTTTTTTGACGTTGACCTTAAAATAGACCTTTGTACCATTTTGGATAGTGGTAAACATGATATGACCATACATGGCATGAGTCAAAGTTTTTACGAAATTTTGATCCCGGAAATCGGTGCGAGTTTTTTCTAGTTTGTGCTTAAAATCGACCTTTTGACCATTTTAGAGAGTGGTAAACATGATATAACCCTAAAAGGTACGCGTCATAGTTTTCAAAAAATTTCGATCTCGAAAATCTATACGAGTTTTTTCAACGTTGACCTTAAAATTGACCTCTGGACCATTGTAGAGTTTGATAAACATAATAAGACAATAAAAGGCATGCGTAAAGGTTTTCACGAATCTTTTTATCCCAGAAATAGGTGCGAGTTTTTTCAACGTTGACCTTCAAATCAATGTTTGGACCAGTTTAGAGTGTGATAAATATGATATGACCATAAATGGCATGCGTCCAAGTTTTTACGAAATTTAGATCCCGGAAATCGATGGGAGTTTTTTCAAGTTTGTGCTTAAAATCATCCTTTGGACCATTTTAGAGTGTGATAAACATGATATAACCCTAAAAGTCATGCGTCATAGTTTTCATGAAAATTCGTTCTCGGAAATCGGTGCGAGTTTTTTCAACGTTGACCTTAAAAATGACATTTGATCCCTTTAGAGTGTGATAAACATGATATAACCATAAAAGGATGAGTCAAAGTTTTCACGAAATTTCGATCTCGGAAATCTGTCCGAGTTTTTTCGGCGTTAACCTTAAAATTGACCATTTGACCCTTTAGAGTTTGATAAACATGATATGACCATAAAAGGCAAACGTCAAAGTTTTCACGAAAATTCGATCCTGGAAATCGGTGCGTGTTTTTTGAACGTTGACCTTAAAATCGACCTTTGGACCATTTTAGAGTGTATAAACATGATATGACCATGAAAGGCATGCGTCAAATTTTTCACGAAATTTCGATCCCGGAAATCGGTGCAAGTTTTATCAATGTTGACCTTAAAATCAACCATTGGACCATTTTAGAGTGGGATAAACATGATATGACCATTAAAGGCATGCGTCCAAGTTTTCACGAAATTTCGATCCCGGAAACTGGTCCGAGGTTTTTCAACGTTTACATTAAAATCGACCTTTGGACCATTTAAGAGTGTGATAAATATGATATGACCAGAAAAGTCATGCGTCAAAGTTTTTGCGAAATTCCGATCCCGGAAATCGGTGCGTGTTTTTTCAAGTTTGTGCTTAAAATTGACCTTTGGACCATTTTTGAGTGTGATAAACATGATATGACCTTAAAAGGCATGTGTTAATGTTTTCAAGAATTTTTTCTACGGGAAATCGGTGCGAGTTTTTTCAATGTTGACCCTAAAATCAACGTTTTGACCATTTTAGAGTGTGATAAACACTATATGACCTTAAAAGGCATGCGTCCAAGTTTTTACGAAATTTTGACCCCGGAAATCGGTGGGAGTTTTTTCACGTTTGTGCTTAAAATTATCCTTTGGACCATTTTATAGTGTGATAAACAAGATATAACCATAAAAAGCATGCGTCATAGTTTTGACGAAATTTCAATCTCGGAAATCGGTACGAGTTGTTTGAACGTTGACCTTAAAATTTACCTTTGGCCAATTTTAGAGTGTGATAAACATGATATGACCATAAAAGGCATGCATCAAAGTTTTCACGAAATTTCGACCCTGGAAATCGGTGCGAAGTTTTTCAACATTGACCTTAAACTTGACCTTTGGACCATTTTAGATTGTGATAAACTTGATATGACCAAAAAAGCCATGCGTCAAAGTTTTCACGAAATTTCGATTCCGGAAATTGGTGGGAGTTTTTTAAACGTTGGCCTTGAAATCGACCATTTGACCATTTTAGAGTATAATAAACATGATATGACCATGAAAGGCATGCGTCAAAGTATTCACGAAATTTTTATCCTGGAAATCGTTAGGAGTAGGATAAACATGATATGACCATAAAAGGCATGAGTCAAAGTTTTTACGAAATTTCGATACCGGAAATAGGTGTGAGTTTTTACAACATTGACCTTATAATTTATCTTTGGTTCCTTTAGAGTGTGATAAACATGATATGACAATAAAAGGCATGCATCAATGTTTTCACTAAATTTCGATCTCGGAAATAGATGCGTGTTTTTTCGTCGTTGACCATAAAATTGTCCTTTGGAGTTTTTTAGAATGTGATAAACATTATATGACCATAAAATTCATGTATCAATGTTTTCATGAAATTTCGAACCCTGAAAGAGGTGGGTGTTTTTTCAACGTTGACCTTAAATTCAACATTTGGACCATTTTAGATGTGATAAACATGATATGACCATAAAAGGCATGCGTCAAAGTTTTCAAAAAATTTCGATACCGGAAATCGGTCAGTGTTTTTTCAATGTTGAACTTAAAATCGACCTTTTGACCATTTTAGAGTGTGATAAACATGATATGACCATAAAAGGCATGCGTAAAATTTTTCTCGATATTTAGACCATGAAAATCGGTGCATATTTTTTCAACATTGACCTTAAAATTTACCTTTGGAAAATTTTGGATTGTGATAAACATGATATGACCATATAAAAGGCATGTGCCAATGTTTTCACGAAATTTCGATCCCGGAAATCGCTGCGTGTTTTTTCAACGTTTACCTTAAAATTGACCTTTGGACCCTTTAGAGTGTGATAAACATGATATGATCGTAAAAGGAATGCTTCAAAGTTTTCATGAATTTTTTATCCCGGAAATCGGTGCGTGTTTTTTCAACGCTGACCTTAAAATCGACGTTTGGACCAATTTAGTGTGTGATAAACATGATATGACCATTAAAGGCATGCGTCTAAGTTTTTACGTAATTTCGATCCTGGAAATCGGTGGGAGTTTTTACAAGTTTGTGCTTAAAATCGTCCTTTGGACAGTTTTAGAGTGTGATAAACAAGATATAACCATTAAAGGCATGCGTCATAGTTTTCACGAAATTTCGATCTCGGAAATCGGTACGAGTTTTTTGAACGTTGACCTTAAAATTTACCGTTGAACCATTTTAGAGTTCGATAAACATGATATGACCATAAAAGGCATGCGTCACTGTTTTCACTAAATTTCAATGCTGGAAAACGGTGTGTGTTTTTTTTACGTTAAAATTGAAATTAACCTTTGGACCATTATAGATTGTGATAAAATGATATGACCTTAAAAGGCATGCGTTAATGTTTTCACGAAATTTCGATCCCAGAAATCGGTGGAAGTTTTTTCAACGTTTACCTTAAAATCGACCTTTGGACTATTTTAGAGTGTGATAAACATGATATGACCATAAAAGGCATGCGTCAAAGTTTACAAAAAATTTCGATCATTGAAATCGGTGCGAGTTTTTTCGATGTTGTCCTTAAAATTGACCTTTGGACCATTTTAGATTGTGATAAATATGATATAACCATAAAAGGCATGCATCAAAGTTTTCACGAAATTTCGACCCCGGAAATCGGTGCGAGTTTTTTGAACATTGACCTTAAACTTGACCTTTGGACCATTTTAGATTATGATAAACTTGATATAACCATAAAACAGATGCGTTAAAGTTTTAACGAAATTTTGATCCCGGAAATCGGTGGGAGTTTTTTAAACGTTGGCCTTAAAATTGACCCTTTGACCATTTTAGAGTGTGATAAACATGATATGACCATAAACGGCATGCGTCAAAGTTTTCATGAAATTTTGATCCAGGAAATCGGTAGTAGTGGGATAAACATGATATGAGTATAAAAGGCATAAGTTAGAATTTTTAGGAAATTTCGATACCGAAAATAGGTGTGAGTTTTTACAACGTTTACTAATAATTTATCTTTGGAAAATTTTGGATTGTGATAAACATGATATGACCATATAAAAGGCATGCATCAAAGTTTTCACGAAATTTCGATCCCGGAAATCGATACGAGTTTTTTCAACGTTGACCTTAAAATTATCCTTTGGACCCTTTAGAGTGTGATAAACATGATATGACCATAAAAGGCATGCGTCAAAGTTTTCATGAATTTTTTACATGGAAATCGGTGCGTGTTTTTTCAACGTTGACCTTAAAATCGATGTTTGGACCAATTTAGAGTGTGATAAACATGATATGACCATTAAAGGCATGCGTCCAAGTTTTTATGAAATTTCGATCCCGGAAATCGGTGGGAGTTTTTTCAAGTTTGTGCTTAAAATCATCCTTTGGACCATTTTAGAGTGTGATAAACATGATATAACCCTAAAAGGCATATGTCATAGTTTTCACGAAATTTCGATCTTGGAAATCGGTACGAGTTTTTTGAACGTTGACCTCAAAAGTTACCTTCGGACCATTTTAGAATGTGATAAAAATGATTTGACCATAAAATGCATGCTTTAAAGTTTTCGACAAATTTCGATCTAAGTAATCGGTGAGAGTCTTTTCAACGTTGAACATAAAATTTACCTTTGGTCTCTTCAGAGTGTGATAATCATAATATGACCATAAAAGGCTTGCGTCAAAGTTTTCATGAAATTTCAATCCGGGAAAACGGTGTGTGTTTTTTCGATGTTGAACTTAAAATAAACCTTTGGACCATTATAGATTGTGATAAACATGATATGACCATAAAAGGCATGCATCAATGTTTTCATGAAATTTCGATCCTAGAAATCGGTGGGATTTTTTTCAACGTTTACCTAAAAATTCACCTTTGGACCATTTTAGAGTGTGATAAACATGATATTACCATAAAAGGCATGCGTTAGGTGCTTTTTTTTTCGATGTTGACATTAAAATTGAGAATTCGAACATTTTAGATTATGATAAACATGATTTGACCATAAAAGGCACGCGTCAAAGTTTTCACGAAATTTCGATCCCGGAAATAGTTGGGAGATTTTTCAACGTTGATCTTAAAATCGACCTTTGGACCATTTAGAGTGTGCTAAACATGGTATGACCATAAAAAGCATGCCTCCAATTTTTCAAGAAATTTCGATCCTGGAAATCGGTGCGAATTTTTTCAACGTTGACATTAAAATCGACATTTGGTCCATTTTAGAGTGTGATAAACATGATATAACCATAAAAGGCATGCGTCAAAGTTTTCAGGAAAATTTCGATCCAGGAAATCGGTGCTTGTTTTTTCGACTTTGACCTTAAAATTGACCTTTGTATAATTTTAGATTTTGATAAACATGATATGACTATAAAAGACATGCGTCAAAGTTTTCACGAAATTTCAATCCCGGAAATCGGTGTGATTTTTTTCAACCTTGGCTTTAAAATCCACCTTTGGACCATTTTAGAGTGCGATAAACATGATATGACCGTAAAAGGCATGCGTCAAAGTTTTCAGGAAATTTCGATCCTAGAAATCGAAGGGTGTTTTTTCAACGTTGGCCTTAAATTCCATATTTGGACCATTTTAGATTGTGATAAACATGATATGACCACAAAAGGCATGCGTAAAAGTTTTCATGAAATTTCGATCCCGGAAATCGGTGTATGTTTTTTCAACGTTGACCTTAATATCAACCTTTAAACCATTTAAGAGTGTGATAAACATGATATGACCATAAGAGGCATGAGTCAAAGTTTTCAGAAAATTTCGATCCCGGAATTCGGTGCGAGTTTTATCGACGTTAACCTTAAAATTACCCTTTCGACCATTTTAGATTGTTATAAACGTGATATGCCCATAAAAGGCATGCGTTAAAGAATTCACGAAATTTCGATCCCTGAAATCGTTGGGTGTTTTTTGAACGTTGACCATAAAATTGACATTTTGACCATTTTAGAGTGTGATAAACATGATAATATGACCACAAGAGGCATGCATCAAAGTTTTCACGAAAATTTAATTTCCTGAAATCGATGCGTGTTTTTTCAACGTTGGCCTTAAAATTGACCTTTGGACCTTTTAGTGTGTGATAAACAAAATATGACCATAAAAGGCATGCGTCAAAATTTTTACGAAATTTCGATCCCGGAAATCGGTGCGAGTTTTTTCAACATTGATCTTAAAATTAACCATTGGACCATTTAGAGTTTGATAAACATAATATGACCATAAAAGGCATGTGTCAAAGTTTTCACGAAATTTCTATTCCGGAAATCGGTGGGAGTTTTTTCAACATTGGCCTTAAAATCGACCTTTGCACCATTTTAGAGTGTGATAAACAAGATATGACCATAAAAGGCATGCGTCACAATTTTCTCGAAAATTTCTATGCTGGAAATCGGTGCTTGTTTTTTCGGCGTTGACCTTAAAATTTGCCTTTGGACCATTTTAGTTTGTGATAAACATGATATGACCATAAAAGGCATGTGTCAAAGTTTTCATGAAATATCGATCCTTGAAATCGGTGGGAGTTTTATCAACGTTATCTTTCAAATCGACCTTTGGACCATTTCAGAGTGTGATAAACATTATATGACCATAAAAGCCATGCGTCAAAGTTTTCAAAAATATTTTCCTGAAATTCGGTGCGAGTTTTAACGACGTTGACCTTAAAATTTACCTATGGACCATTTTAGATTGTGATAAACATGATATGCCCATAAAAGGCATTCGTCAAAGTTTTCGCAAAATTTCGATGCCTTAAATCTGTCAGAGTTTCTTCAATGTTGACCTTAAAATCGATCGTTCTACCATTTTATAGTGTGATAAACATGATATGACAATAAAAGGCATGTGTAAATCTTTTTACGAAATTTCGACCATGGAAATCGGTGCAAGTTTTTTTGACGTTGACCTTAAAGTTGACCTTTGGTAAATTTTAGATTGTGATAAAAATGCTATGACAATAAAAGGCATACGTCAAAATTTTCACGAAATTTCGATCCTAGAAATCATTGCGGGTTTTTTCAACGTTGACCTTAAAATTGACCTTTAGACCCTTTAGAGTGTGATAAACATGATATGACCGTAAAAGGCATACGTCAAAGTTTTCACGAATTTTTGATCCCGAAAATCAGTCCTTGTTTTTTCAACGCTGACCTTAAAATTGATGTTTGGACCATTTTAGAGTGTGATAAAAATGATATGACCATAAAAGGCATGCGTCCAAGTTTTTTCAAAATTTCGATCCTGGAAATAAGTGGGAGTTTTTTCAACATTGTTCTTAAAATCGTCCTTTGTAGCATTTTAGAGTGTGATAAACATGATATAACCCTAAAAGGCATGTGTCATAGTTTTCATGAAATTTTGATCTCGGAAATCGGTACGAGTTTTTTTAACGTTGACCTTAAAATTTACCTTTGGTCCATTTTAGAGTGTGATAAACATGATATGACCATAAAATGCATGCTTTAAAGTTTTCAAAAATTTCGATCCCGGAAAATGGTGTGTGTTTTTACGAAGTTGAACTTAAAATTAACGTTTGGACCATTTTAGATTGTGATAAACATGATATAACCATAAAAGGCTTGCGTCAATGTTTTCACGAAATTTCTATCCCAGAAATCGGTGGGATTTTTTTCAACGTTTACCTTAAAATCGACCTTTGGATCATTTTAGAGTGTGATAAACATGATATGACCATAAACGGCATGCGTCAAAGTTTTCACAAAATTTCGATCACGGAAATCAGTGCGAGTCTTCTCGACGTTGTCCTTAAAATTAACCTTTGGACCAATTTAGATTGTGATAAACATGGTATGACCATTAGAAGCATGCTTCCAAGTTTTCACGAAATTTCGATCCCAGAAATCGGTGCTAGTTGTTTCAACGTTGACCTTAAAATCGACATTTGGACCATTTTAGAGTGTGATAAACATGATATGACCATAAAAGGCATGCGTCAAAGTTTTCACGAAAATTTTGATCCCGGAAATCGATGCTTGTTTTTTCGACGTTAACCTTAAAAATGACCTTTGGACAATTTTATATTGTGATAAACATGATATGACCATAAAAGGCATACGTCAAAGTTTTCACAAAATTTCGATCACAAAAATCGGTGCGAGTTTTTTCGACTTTATCCATAAAATTGACATTTGGACCAATTTAGATTGTGATAAATATGATATGACCATAAAAGGTATGCGTTAAAGTTTTCACGAAATTTCGATCCTTGAAATCGGAGTTTTTTCAAAGTTTACCTTATAATCGACCTTTGGACCATTTTAGAGTGTGATAAACATGATATGACCATAAAAGGCATCTGACAAAGTTTTCACAAAATTTCGATCGCGAAAATCGGTGCGAGTTTTTTGGACGTTGTCCTTGAAATTAATCTTTGGACCAATTTAGATTGTGATAAACATGATATGACCATAAAAAGCATGCGTCAAAGTTTTCACGAAATTTCGATCTCAGAAATCGATGAGTGTTTTTTCGACGTTGAATTTAAAATTAATCTGTGGACCATTTTAGATTGGGATAAAGATGATATG
>CATIWQ010187857.1:0-19333 GCA_949673415.1 Euphorbia schlechtendalii | reverse complement strand
ATATATAAATGCTCGCTCGATTGCTCTGTATCTAGGTAGTGAAATGAATGAGCTAGCACAATCTGAACTAATATTGAAAGAATATAATTACTTTGCTGAACGAAAAAGAATAACAAAGTTCTAAAAAAAACAAGACAGATGAATCAGCTGAAAGAAGAGAATATCAAACAATTTGGATCAAAATACAAACAAGTATCAGAAAATAGAAGACATATATAGGCCAGATTTGCATCTAGTAGATTGACATTAGCGGTGAGAGGAGAAACCAAATTCAAGGATAAGCGACAATTATATCAAACTTATTGTTGAACCTAGTAGATTGACAATAAGATAGAATTTTGTAGGATTTGGTTTTGATTTTACTTAAATATGGGAAAATTGGATCAAAGAACTCAAAAGAGAAAATGACAAAAGATTATTTTAGAAGATTTTTGAAAAACATGTAGAATTGGGCCACAATGAAAATTTTGAGAATTTGTACATTCAACATCACGTGTCAGTCTATCATTTGACTTTTCCAACTTTGACTCGTGGCGGCGCTTGTAATATACTCTTTGAAGTGTGATTGGTTGAGCTATGTTCCGAGAGCAAACCGGTGCATGCTTTGCAAGTATATGGGGGTTATGTGGAATTTTTTAAAATTCAATGCGACATCATGTGTTTAGGTCCTACTTCAGGAGTACCGATGTATTTAACAAAAGTAATAATATGTGTTCTTAAAAATTCAATTTTACATTCAATTTAATTTGGTTGAACATTGAATTTATGAACCACTTTCTTCATTAGTTTGATAACTGGTTCGAATATAAAAACTATGCATCTATCTACTTAGTAGATCATAATTGATCTTGCTTAAAAAGATACATCTGAGTATTGAATAAAAAGATCAACTTCCATTTTTAATAAAAACATAACGCATAATTTATAAATAAAACAATAAAAATCATATTGTAGTTGGGAAATTATATTGAAAAAAAGATAATTACGACGATTACATAGATAAATTGACATAATACCATGCATAAATTATCTTAATACCATGCATAAATTATCTTAGAAAAAGTACGGAACTAAAGAAATTAAAACACATACTGACACTATCAAGAATTAAATTAACTTTTTATGCTATAGTGCAGGGAGAAAGCGAAACCATGTGGTATCTTATTTTTCAAATGAAATTTAATAAAATAATTACAGTAATGTAACAAAGATGTAATGTTATTTCACATTAGATAAAAGTATATAAGTAAAGATTGAGCTGTAAATAAGTTCAACTCATTTGTATATTCACTCAACTTATCCCGACAATCTCTATGATATGAAATCTCTGCATTACGAGTCTAATTTAAATTACATGACCGACCTTTACAAATTAGGTGGGCTAGCTTCAACTTAATTATATGAATTTTCAAGTTGTAAAGGGAAAATTTAATAAAGAAATTAACAAGAATTAGGTGGGAAAGAGCTAGAAGTAATAGATTATAAAATTTATAGGATAATTATTATCCTATGATTTCAAAATTATTAATAATAATGCAACCTTATGCCAAATTGGATATCTCTCAGTGTACTGTTCTTTGAGCATAAACTCAATGTTAAGCTTCCTATTAAACAATGCATGAAAATTGTCAAAAGAAATCATTGCATGGAATTATTTTAAATTTTATAATTAAAAAAAAAGTTTGTCAATTACTTTATCAAGTTATTTTTAGTAACGCTTTTTTCTTACAATTAAATAAGAAGATATAGCTTTAAAAATGGAATATGGTTATAAAATTATAAGTGAGCCATTTATCATTCTTACAAGTCTTCTTAAAAAATACTTATAATATCTCTATACCTATTGAGTGTTTATTTGACAAATTCCATGACAATTATTCTTTGCTTTTTTTCATCAAACATCCTTTGTAAGTGCTTCTTACAACTATTTTTTTATATTTCAAATACAAAAAATGATTAACAACAACTAAGAGCAACCACAATAGTTAAGCGTAATAGCCGCATTTGACATGCACTGAAATATCTTGTTCAAAAGGTGGTAGATGCACATATGGATGAGTGGGGTCCATGGACCTTACTTTTTTCAAAATAAAGTTATATATAAAGATCTAAGTTTACCTCCTAAAATTGGTCTCAAAAGTTAAATGAGCACTCGTACTTTATAAAACATTCCGTTACCCCTTAAACTTGCAAAAATGAACTCATTTGCCTCCTCAACTTGTAAGAAGCTCACCAATTTGCCTTTGATTGCCATGTGTCAACTTTTGGTAGAGAGAGAAAAATGACATATTTGAAAAGTAAACCAACTAGAAAGTAACACGGGGTATTTAGGAAGGCAAATTGGTTTACAAGTTGAAAGGATAATCATATGCTTTTCAGAATTCAGGGGATCATTTGACTTTTGATGTCAAGTTTAGAGAACAAATCTTGCATTAAACCTTATATAAATAAAATTTGGAATCATAAAAATAAGTTCGTGGACCTTATTAGTTACTGAGCAAGCTTTTATACAAGTATGATAGATCAATAATGAATTTTTACACCATTTTCCTAATTTCTTTACTTTTGAGGTTAATCAAATGCAATTTTTACGTGAAAACTTATTTATATATATGTTTGAAATTTTAAAAATTTATAGTATATAAATTTCTAGACCCATGAAAAAATAATTCTTCATACCTGAGTTGTAAATGTAGGTGGAAAGTAGAATATCTTCCGTAGGCTTTTAGCATTTTAAACCATGCAATAAAAAAATCCTAATTTTGGTATTTGCTTAGAAAATAGACATATGCTCTTTATGATAATGGAATCTAGATGTAAAAGTATTTGTATTCAATAAGATTTATCACGCTTACACCAAAGCTATTTGAGCTTGCCATCTTTTCTACTTGTAACTATTCATTGTTATAGGAAAAAAGATGCAGCTTGTGCAAATCACTTTGTAGTTGATGGTCGAACAACAAAGGGCTAAACGAGAATAACACATGGATTTCAAGGCATGTGTTGTTGAGTAATCACAAAGTGAGTGGGGTAACCATAATTCAAATCCAGCCACACACAAACACTCATGCCTAGGATTGATTTTCATGGGAGTATTGATGCCTGTGGTTTCGTACTCCAGTTGGAATGGGAATAAAATGCATGAAAACGGTGACCGCATTAGGTAAAATGTGTTTATTCATATTGTATTAATTTCACTTAGTATGACATGAAAATGTTGGTTCTTCGATGTAGTTAATTATTTCGATGTAAAGATGATAAGCAATAAACTTACAAATTCATTTAAAATTCTAAAGGGAAATCGTAAAAAATGTAGGGTTTGTATAAAATAGGGTAAACTAAAAAAACATGTCATGTCGTTTGACCTTTTGCAAAAAGGTTCTTGTTGAATTTTTTTCAAAATGATGCTTGTGGTTTTAAAAGTTAATAAAAGAAGGATAAAAATATTTTTTTATTAAGAATGTAGTGTTAGAGAAGGTATTTTGATCAATTCAACATTTCTATAATTTAACCATATTGTTTAAAAAATATACATCACAGTTTGAATAATTTTTGAAAATTTTTTATTTTTTTATAATTTTTTAAAAGTTACAATCACATGTAAATTTAAAAAATGTTGTACTTCGCAAAAAATCCCAAAGGTGTAATATATTTTTATTAACTAAGCTGCAAAATACACATGCAAATATAACAAGATTACTCTTTGTTAAGACGTAATTAAAAATTAGGAATCCTTGTTTTGCTAACTTTTGAAACCATAAATACCATTTTGAAAAAAAAATTTCACAAGGATCTTTTTGTAAATCAATCAAATCACAAGGCACGTTTTTAGATTTACGTTTCCCTATAAAGTAGGGAATTATTATAAATGTCATCTTTGAGTAAACTATTTACTAATTTACCTTTTAAATTATTCATTTACATTTCATAACCATTTAAAGTTTGCTTTTTTACCTTGTACGTTCCTTATTTAATTATCAATTGATTATGTCACATATGATGTCATGCTTCTTTTTTTAATTTTCTTATCTTATTTTGCCATTATCTCTTGATCCGTTTATTTTTTTGACATGCCGCTTTATAGTTTTTTGTTCATCTCATTTTTATCTTCGAAACACCATCCATTGTGATATACTTTTTCAAAAAAAATTTCCAACCATTCGATTTTGGTAGAAACTGGTTCCTACCATGTTGTTATCTGTTTCTGTTTTGTTTGATTTTCGAGTTCATGTTCATACCATGTTACTACCAGATAGTGCTCTTGTCATGTTTAGCTACTAGATAGTGCTTCTTTTCATTAGTGATCTATTAGGAAACTGCAGCAATATTTCAAGAGTTGTCAGTTTTTACTTTCTACCATGCTATCTATCACGAAACTACCGTAATATTTCCAGGGTTGTCATTTTTTACTTCCTACCATGTCCCTACCATGTTGTTATCTACTTCTATTTTATTTTATTTTCAAGTTCATTTTCCTACCATGTTCCTACCAGATAGTGCTACTGTCATGTTTAACTACTGGATAGTGCTTCTTTCATCAGTTATCTATTAGGAAACTACAATAATATTTCTAGAATTGTTATTTTTTACTTCCTACCATGTCCCTACCATGTTGTTATTTGCTTCTGTTTTGTTTGATTTTCATGTTCATTTTCCTACCATGTTCCTACCAGATAGTGCTCCTGTCATGTTTAACTACTGGATAGTACTCCTTTTATCTATCAAGAAACTACAACAATATTTCTAGAGTTGTCATTTTTTACTTCCTACCATATCCCTACCATGTTCCTACCATGTTGTTATCTAATGCTGTTTTGTTTGATTTTCAAGTTCATTTTCCTACCATGTTACTACCATGTTCCAACCAGATAGTACACCTGTCATGTTTAACTACTAGACAATGTTCCTTTCATCAGTTATCTATCAGGAAACTACAATAATATTTCTAGAGTTGTCATTTTTTACTTCCTACCATGTTGTTATCTGCTTCTGTTTTGTTTGATTTTCAAGTTCATTTTCCTACCATGTTACTACCAAATAGTGCTCATGTCATGTTTAACTACTAGATAGTGCTCTTTCATTAGTTATCTATCTGAAAACTATAGTAATATATCCAGAGTTGTCATTTTTTACTTCCTACCATGTCTCTACCATGTTCCTACCATGTTGTTGTATGCTTCTATTTTGTTTGATTTTCAAGTTCATTTTTCTACCATGTTCCTACCAGATATTGCTCTTGTCATGCATAAATACTGGATAGTGCTTCTTTCATTAGTTATCTATTAGGAACTACAGTAATATTTCCAGAGTTGTTATTTTTTACTTCCTACCATGTCCCTACCTTATTCCTACCATGTTGTTATCTGCTTCTGTTTTGTTTGATTTTCAAGTTCATTTTCCTACCATGTTCCTACCAGATAGTGCTCGTTTCCTATTTAACTACTAGATAATGCTTCTTTCATCAGTTATCAATTAGGAACTATAGTATTATTTTCAGAGTTGGTATTTTTTACTTCCTACCATGTTATCTGCTTCTGTTTTATTTGATTTTCATGTTTATTTTCCTACCATGTTCCTACCAGATAGTGCTCCCGTCATGTTTAACTACTAGATAGTACTCCTTTCATCAATTATCTATCACGAAACAACATCAATATTTTCAGAGTTGTGATTTTTTACTTCCTACCATGTCCCTACCATGTTGTTATCAAATTCTGTTTTGTTTTATTTTCAAGTTCATTTTCCTACCATGCTCCTACCATGTTACTACCGGATAGTGCTCCTGTCATGTTTAACTACTAAATAGTGCTCCTTTCATCAGTTATCTATCAGGAAACTACAATAATATTTTCAAAGTTGTCATTTTTTACTTCCTATAATGTCCCTACCATGTTATTATCTACTTCTATTTTGTTCGATTTTCAAGTTCATTTTCCTACCATGCTCCTACCATGATACTACCTGATAGTGCTCCTGTCATGTTTAACTACTGGATAGTGCTCCTTTCATCAGTTATCTATCAGGAAACTATAGTAATATTTCCAGAGTTGTCATTTTTTACTTCCTACCATGTCCCTACCACGTTCCTACCATGGTTTTATCTGATTCTATTTTGTTTGATTTTCAAGTTCATTTTCCTACCATATTCCTACTAGATAGTGCTCTTGTTATGTTTAACAACTGATCCTTTCATCATTTATCTATCAGGAAACTACAATAATATTTCCAGAGTTGTCATTTTTTACTTCCTACTATATCCCTACCATGTTCCTACCATGTTGTTATCTGCTTCTATTTTGTTTGATTTTTCAAGTTCATTTTCTTACCTTGTTTATACCAGATAGTGCTCCTGTCATGTTAACTACTGGATAGTGCTCCTTTCATCGGTTATCTATAAAAAAACTACAATAATATTTCCAGAGTTGTCATTTTTTACTTTCTACCATGTCCCTACCATTTTGTTATCTTCTTTTGTTTTGTTTGATTTTCAAGTTCATTTTATTACCATGTTCCTACCATGTTCTTACCAGATAGTGCCCCTATCATGTTTAACTACTGGATAATGCTCCTTTCTTCAGTTATATATCAGGAAGCTACAATAATATTTTCAGAGTTGTCATTTTTTTACTTCCTACCATATATGGAACAGTTGAAAACAATTACCAAAAAAGTATATCATAATGGATGGCGTTTCGAAGATAAAAATGAGATGAACAAAATACTTTAAAGCGGCATGTCTAAAAAATGAACGGATTAAAAGATAATGGCAAAATAAGATGAAAATATAAAAAAAGCATGACATCATCTGTGATGTTCTCAGTTGGTAGTGGAGGAGAACAAAATAACTTGGAATGTATAGAATGCGAGTTTGAAACTTATTTGGTCAAAAAAGTTATGTACCAAAACTTTGATTGATATAAATACTTAAAATCAACCCATTTATAAAATTTCCCCTATAAAGTATTTACAAATTTACCTTCCAATTTCTTTTCTTCATTGTATAATCATTTTAAGTTTACAGTTCTACATATGTTGTCTTTCTTTCTCATCAATGCGCGTTTCTCCCAAACTATTCTCTCTTCTCTACATTGTTTCTCTCTGCTCCTCTCTAGATTTAAAATTCAAGTTTACTAATCTTAAATTTTTCCAGTTTGTGATCTCTACAACTATCATCTTTTCTTCATAAATCAATTTATTTTCAATTTGGATCAGGTATTTGCTATTTTTAATTTGAAATTGTGATTAGATTTTGTTCTATTTTAGTATCTCATTTGACTTTTGTTTTGATTCTCTACAGAATGGATCTTCTTCCTATTCTGTTGCACTATTACGCATCTTGGACTAATGCTTTGAAGTTTGTTAGATACAAAGTTGTTAGAACCTTGCTTTCAAGTTCATCAAGCTTTGATTTGATTTAACTTTGGTTTTATTCACAACTTATTTATTTGATTAGTATTTACAAGATTTTGACTATACTCGTTCCGATAAGCTTATCTTCGGTAATGGTGCCAAAAACCTGTTCCCCACTTTTCTACTAATAAGATAAAAGTTCTAAATATGAACATGCGTTGTCAGTACTGCTTATCAAATAGAAAAATGATGATCACTGCAAGTATACAATTGCGATATAGTTTTAAAGGATATTGATCCCACAGGGAAGGAATTCGGTTCTAAGGACCAACTAGAGTTACGGAACAAAAGAAATAAGATAATTTGTATTGGAGGGTTTGGATGGTAGATTAATGAATAAACAAATGCACTAACAGATTAGAGAAAATGTAAACTACATAGATATTCCCTAAGAACAAGTATAGTAGAGAAAAACATGCAAAGTAATCAAAGTTTTTTTAAACACTAGATAACTTCAACAAACTCGGTTCTATAAGCCCAAATATTCAATAATTCACCGCAGAGCAACACATGAAATGACTTTTCTAAATCTAGGGTAAATGAATTATGACACTTATAAGAACCTGAATAATAATAATACTATGCTCAGTACGGGTCGCTCTCACATAGCCATATTTAGCAAGTTACCATTCCAAAAATGTTGGCTCCCTAAACAACATTATAATCACGGATCCAGTGATTATACACAATCTTGTTAACTCCAAAATCACTCTTAAAGTCAACTCAAAAGCATATAACTTAATTAATATAAATGATGCAAGATGAAATACTCGTTATGACACATAGACATATCATAAACTTCAAAATAGAAAGTATAAGTAGAAAACAAAGTAAAGTTGTAACGTATGCAAGTGAAAGCTAAAGTTAATCAAACCGTATCCACTCTTTTAATGGGAGTCGTCAATTCTCGCAATTCCTGCGTTTACTTTGAATTCGGTCTCGACTCGTACAGAACCTCATCTAGGATGCTATTCTTTGTGAATATCGAACAAATGAATGTTGAAGAATGAAATGTTTTATTGATAAGTGCTTTGCAATTACACTCATATAACAATCGCTCAAATATGTGGAGAAATCTAGTGATCGAAACAAGAATCGATTCACTTATACATTTTTCTCACTAAGACTTTAAACATAGCGAAATTTATACAATTTTCACTCTCTATCTATTCATACACGCATTCTTCATATGCATCAATCTTGGCCCACGTCTATCATGCTTAAATCGGTTAGTTTGGGATTCTATTTATAGAGTGTGAAGGGTTGCGTTTATCCAAACGAAGAGTTGTGTCCATTGGCGAAGGGTTGCACCACTTCAATGTGATTGGATGAAAAGTTCATCCTTATCTACAATGGAAAGACACCTTTTCATGATTGGATCTCTTCCAAAAGGTGTCTTTTCATCTAACAGTTGATGGCGGTTGATCGTTCTTATCTAACGGTTGGTAGTTGAGAAGAGTTAACCAATAACCATCACAAGTCGCAACCATGAATTACATGTCATAATCATGAACAATGGTTGGCAACTTTCTATTTATGAAGAGTGACAAGTCGCGACCGTGAATGGGTGTCACAATCGTGAATAATGCTTTTCTTCATAATTCTTCTTTGCAACTTTACCTATTTTTTACAACTCCGATCCTAAACCAAATCCTTGTGTTCCACTCATCTTTTTGCACCTTTTAGCTCTTTTTATGTAGAATTCCATATTTGATCATTTCACTCCCAAGATTCACCTAGTTTTTGCACTTACATAAAAAACAACTACATACCAAGTGAAATCTTTTATATGAAGTATAAAATGACTTTAAACCATATCGTTTTATGACTAAAAATATCATGATAATAAGTGTAATTATATAGTTATCACACCCCCACACTTAACTTTTGCCTTATCCTCACGGTAAACACAACAGAAGTGTATAAAATAGTATTCAAGTTTGTACCTCATTTGGTGAAAAGACTATCATAGTGAGTAACACATTCCCACGATGCATAAAGTTCAAGTAAAAGTTTGAAATTTCCCACAAATTAGTAATGTGCAATTTATATAGTATAGTTGCATACCTTTGCTCTTAATGGAGGGCCAACTGAATCGCATCTTCATATAATTGTTATATGCTTACTCAAATATTTCTTTCTCTCAAGTATAGTATAAAGTATAAAGGACAAAAGGCGCACAATTTGGAAAGTTTGATCTCAAGGCATTTTAAGGTTACCTAGGATGCTAAAACACTCTTAGTGGTTGCATTTTATGCTCCATACAACTCTCCCCTTTTTTTTAGTGGTTGCATTTTATGCTCCATACCACTTTCTCTCATTTTTTTGTCTTTTAAGCATATGTTTTTGAAGTACAGATTTGTACTTTGTTCCCATTTTTCATGCTATGCTTTCTTTTCTTTTTTCACTCATTGAATGGTTGCAGTTTCTGCTCCGTACCATTCCTCAACTTTTGCATAACTCATTAGTTATCCTCTCTTTCTTTTAATTTTTTCTCTCTTAATACCCTAATCCTTTATTGATCAATTAAAAGTATTATGGTTATAGTTTCCCAACACTTTAGACATACTCAATACTTAGAGGAAGTATTCAAGAATAGCATATAAAACTCATAGTAAGAACACTACTAGATATTACTCCACTACTAACTTATCGGTAGCATTAAACTAAAACTATATAACTTATACTAATTCATGTTGCATTGACATATATATCGAAACTTACTTGGAATGTTGCTTTGAATGTTACTCACCACTCATCCTTGCCAAATGCTAAATGTTGTGCCAAAAGCTCTCACACTCTCAACGTGCGCTCAAACTTGAAACAAAAATTTTGTTCGAAATTTGAACTAACATCAAACTTGTAATACCTAACACTTACAATAACTTTGGAAAATATGTTAGTATAGTATAGGTATGGATAATGTATAAACAACACAAAATCAAGAAAATTTGTATTCTTCAATTTTTTAATTTACTTGATTTTTTTGGATTTTTGGGATTTTTACAAATGCCCCCACACACTAAAGAACACAATGTCCTTATGAGAGAGACTTAACTAAAAAAAATGAAAAACTAAACTAAATAACTAACTAGCTTAAAAATTTGAAAAAGAAAAGCAAAGAAAAGAGTAAACCCGTTTTTATTGAGAAGGAGAACTTGAAGGACTAGGAGTAAATTGACAATTTTGTTTTCTAAAGAAAGATATTAATTTTCAAAGCATCGATTTATTACTCTTCTTTAGAATCTTCATGTCTCTTTTCATTACCCCAAGTTTCGCTTGGCAATTGTCCAATTTTTGTTGCATACTCGCCTTTCAATCTTTCGAAGCTTCGTCTTCTTCTTCTTCATCTTCTTCTTCAATCATGGGAGCTTACCAGGATGACGTCTAGTAGTCAGATCAGATGGGCCAACGGAAGAATCTTCATGAGTCGACATTAGTTTCTTTGTGCGGTTGGAGTAGGAGTAGAATGAATAGACACCATCGTTCTCTTGAAGAAGTCCAGTATTCTTCAAGTAACTTGCATCCATGTATCGAAAATACTCACCCGGTTGTTGAACATAGGGGAGTTTATTTCGCACACCTATTATAATGGTGGTGATAATTTAGGCCGCCCCAATCTTGTTCCTCATGCTCGTTGAATTCTTCTTCATCATATCCCAAATTATATCCACGAACTCCGCTTTTTTCTTATTCATCGCGCAAGAAAGAACAAACAAATCTCTCTTTTGGACTTTGGTGTTCTCTACTCAATTTGGACTATACTCATTTCGATAAGCTTATCTTTGGTAATAGTGCAAAAAACCTTGTTCCCCACTTTTCTACTGATAAGATAAAAGTTCTAAATATGAACAGGTGTTGTCAGTACTGCTTATCAAATAGAAAAATGATGACCACTGCAAGTATACAATTGCGATGTAGTTTTAAAAGATATCGATCCCACAGGGAAGGAATTCGGTTCTAAGGACCAACTAGAGTTACGGAACAAAAGAAATACGATAATTTGTATTAGAGGGTTTAGATAATAGACTAATGAATAGACAGATGCATGAATAGATTAGAGAAAATGTAAACTATATAGATATTCCCTAAGAACAAGTATAGTAGAGAAAAAACATGCAAACTAATCAAAGTTGTTTTAAACATTAGATAACTTCAACAAACTCGGTTCTAGACACCCAAATATTCAATAATTCATCGCAGAGCAACAAATGAACTAACTTTTCTAAATCTGGGGTAGATGAATTATGATACTTATAAGAACCTGGATAACAATAATACTATGCTTAGTACGGGTTGCTCTCATATAGCCATATTTAGCAAGTTACCATTCAAAAAATGTTAGCTCACTAAACAGCATTATAATCACAGATCCAGTGATTATACACAATCTTGTTAACCCCAAAATCACTCTTAAAGTCAACTCAAAAGCATATAACTTGATTAATATAAATAACGTAAGATGAAATACTCGTTATGACACATAGACATATCATAAACTTCAAAATAGAAAGTATAAGCAGAAAACTAAGTAAAGTTATAACTTGTAACGTATGCAAGTGAAAGCTAAAGTTGATCAAACCATATCCACTCTTTAAATGGGAGTCGTCAATTCCCGCAATTCCTGCATCTACATTGAATTCGGTCTCAACTCGTACAGAACCTCCGCTAGGATGCTATTCTTTGTGAATGTCGAATAAATGAATGTTGAAGAACGAAAAATTTTATTGATAAGTGCATTGGAATTACACTCATACAACAATTGCTCGAATATGTGGAGAAATCTAGTGATTGAAACAAGAATCGAATCACTTATACATTTTTCTCACTAAGACATTGAACGTAGAAAAATCTAAACAATTTTCATTGTCTATCTATGCATACACACATTCTTCATATACCTCAATCTTAGCCCACATCTATCATGCTTAAATCGGTTGGTTTGGGACTTTATTATAGAGTGTGAAGGGTTGCGTCTATCCAAATGAAGAGTCGTGTCTATTGGCCAAGGGTTGCATCACTTCAATGTGATTGGATGCAAAGTTCATCCTTATCCACAATAGAAAGGCACCTTTTCATGATTGGATCTCTTCCAAAAGGTGTCTTTTCATCTGACAATTGATGGCGGTTAATCGTTCTTATCCAACAGTTGGTAGTTGAGAATAGTTAACTAATAACCGTCACAAGTCACGACTACGAATGGGTGTCATGATCATGAATAATGCTTTTCTTCATAATTCTTCTTTGCAACTTTGTCAATTTTTGACAACTCAGATCCTAAGCCAAATCCTTGTGTTCCACGCATCTTTTTGCACATTTTTCACTCTTTTTATGTAGAATTCTATATTTGATCATTTCACTCCCAAGACTCACCTAGTTTCTGCAGTTGCATAAAAATAACTACATACCAAGTGAAATATTTTATATAAAGTATAAAATGACTTTAAACCATATCGTTTTATGATTAAAAATATCATGATAATAAATGTAACTATACACTTATCAATTAGAGATTTTGAATTTCTATTTTGAATAATGAAAATTGAAGATATTGATGTTTTTTATCATATCCGTAATTTATTTTGCATTTTTTTACGTATCTATCTAGTTTGATGCTAGTAGTTATCTGAATTCGTAATATTATATGTTTAAAGTTTTGGAAATTTTATATGATATGGTTCCTACCAGGTTCTTACCAAATATAGAACATTTGAAAAGAAAGTTTTTGATTGTGTCCGGTAGAATGCAAGTAATTAACGAACAATAGAATAAATTTATTACAAACATAAACTTGGTGGATTGGACAAGCTTTCAATGAAATATAAGGTTCCTACTATATATTAAATAGTTGAAAAAAATTGAATATATATGGTAGATTTTTGTAGGATGTTGTTATATTTATGAAATATAGTACGAACCTGGTACAAACATTAACTTTGCGCATTGAATCATCTTTCAATGAAATATGAGGTTCCTATCGATTTTGCATACAATAACTTGGTTTTTTTCACATGTTTTGTAATCTTTCTCTATTTAAATTATATGTTTTGTTTATAAATTTATACCAATCACATTAAACTCATTTTCATTGATATTTAATTCTAAGTTATATTTTTTAATTGATTATAAGTTAGGTTTCACTAGAAAAATTATCCTTACCAAGTTCCTACCAATTACTTACCATATTGTGTTACTTTGTAGTTATTGGTCCTTGTTAGCCTTGATAATCGTGCAGAGGAGGTGAATGTAGATTAACTTATTCTTTTTAGATTTGAAATCGGTTGGCAAGTTCTTTAAATGAGTGTGTTGAGTGACTTAAATTGAGTGCACTTTTGGTCTAAAAAAACTATAAACTACTCAACTTGAGCTGACTTAGTTTACCTTCAAACTCTATTGAGTAATCTTACCGGGCTTAGAATGGTTTTCAAGCAGTTAAACAAAATAGAGAAAATGATGTATGAGCAAAAACACTGTTAAGGCAATAAAAGATAGTTAAGAATAGTTAGCACCTGAGATTTTATCCTTGTTTGACACCTAGCCTACCTCTAGTCCCCGGATTCATTCCCGAGCTTTAATCCACTAGTGTTTTCTTCCTTCGATAGGCGGAGAAGCCTTCACACTAGGTAGACCATTATAGAAAGTACATTCCTTTCTAACTACTGCTCAATACTCATTTGGGTACCCTTCCCGAACTGACTCACTCAGATGTTTGATAGAATTTAAGAATAGAGGATTTTAACTTATAAATTCTTAAATCCTGTACAATGTAATAGCTTCGCTAAGATTCTAAGCCTATCTGATTTCTCTCTAAACAAAAAGATTAGAATTGAGTGTCTACTTTAGGATTGCTTGAAATGGAATTTCTAAACGCTGGGATTGTTGTAGCAGAGATTTAGCTCTTGGGAAATTCAAGGTGATTCACTAAGTTGTAACGTTTCCTCCAGGCTCTATTTATAGTTGTAGAAGCTGGAAGTCGCCATTTCAAACTTCTCATCTTAAATTTGATCTTCAAAATCTCTTCTCTTCATAGCTTTCAAATTTGCTCGTTTGAAATAGAATTTAGGACATATAGAGACAGTGATTTCAAACATTAATGTGCGAGATTAATACGTTAATCTTCAACTCGTCAAAAACTCTTATATCTTCGAGAAAATTTGATTGAGAGAGGAGCGCGAGATGCAACATGGAAGATTACAATTGACTACTTTACTGACGTTGTGCAAATTGTGTGGAGACACTAAAAAATGACTCATGTCAGAAGATACCTTTTTAACTTGGACACTAGCAAGGTATCTCCAACATTCCGTACTGAAACCTTTTGGTTGTGAGGAGTACATGAATATTCATTTTGATTTCAACGCTTTTTATGTGAAAAGCATCAATGGAATATTTTGTCTTCACATAAATAGTTAAATGCAGAAGTGTCATAATATATCTAAGTGTCTCAATGTTACTTAGTTTTTACCGAAGTAAGAACAACTCAACTCAAGTTGAGTTATATTGCATAAACTATGAAGTATTAAAGCAACTCAGCTTTTCCTTCTCTAAGCTATAACTTAATTAAGTTTCCCCAAAATTGAGTTGTTTTCCTAAAAAAAACTCAAGTTAATCTTACTTAATCAAGAGTTTACTTAGTACCTAATTAATTTTACTATCCTAAGTAATTTGTTATTTCCAAAACTCTGAATACTATGAAGTAATATTAACTTGGGTTCAACAATCTCCCCCATTTTAGAAACATAGTACAAAACAAGTAGTAGAAGAAATTAATTAAATAAATTGTTTATGATATAGGAATACCTAATAAGTGATGTTAGACTCCCCCATGCTGAGTGAACTCCTTAGTTAGCGTAGACTCCCCCGTGCTGAGTGGATTTTCTTTAATCAGCATCAGCTCCCCCATAATTAGAGAACTTTTCTTTATCTTGGGACTTTCTCTTACTC
Organism: Euphorbia schlechtendalii; assembly: GCA_949673415.1. NCBI lineage: Eukaryota > Viridiplantae > Streptophyta > Magnoliopsida > Malpighiales > Euphorbiaceae > Euphorbia > Euphorbia schlechtendalii. The sequence goes on along the minus strand of CATIWQ010187857.1, from coordinate 3,979 downwards.
AGCTTTCCTTTATAGTTGGCCTTGGTTGATTCCTGCAACAACATTATATATGCAAGAATAACACAAATTTTAAGAAGCTCTTAACTTGGAGAAACTCTTGTAACATTTCATTAGATAACTCAGTAAGTACACAGGTAGTGGCCTATACTAAGTTTTACAAGAAATTTATAGTACAAGAAATTTCTAATCTAGGACTATCTACATAGCTTGGCCCTTTGATGTTTTGAGAAGAAGATGATCCTCCAATGAGACTTGATACTGTAGCCTTGGATGGATATTTGAATTATGGTGCTGAGTAGCTTTATGAGCATCTTTAATTACTTTCTCCCCCTTTGTTAAATGCTCTGTTACAAGCTGACTAAGACAAACATTGAAGGTGTTAAGAGCATGTTGAAAAGCCTCATACTTTTCAATGATAGCTAGCGAGAACTTGTTCTCCAATTGTTATTTTCCTTATGCAGATAGAACCTCTTTCTCGTTGAGTTCTTGTAACAGCAGATGAGAACACCTTGTGAGATGAGCAATCTGATCGAATCCTTGGCATACAAATTGTTGAAAGCACTGCAGTAGACCTCTGAAATTTGCTACTGATAGTGTGATTTTCAACCTTGCTTCCATCTCAACAATCCTTGAACACATGAGATTAACAGTTTTGGCTTTATAATCTATGTCATTTGCATCATGCTCTCCGGTTTCCACCGGCCACTGAACTTTAACTTGAAGCTCATTGATTCTGTCTACCAGGGTATTCAACTTCTTGTGTATAGTGAGTCCATTACTAGGGTCCACTGACTCATTTGACTCTTGAAATAGCTTTCCCATGGTAGTGGTCAATGCCTTTTGAGAGTTCTTTACCGTGTCCTCTATATTGGTCTTGATAGTAGCCCAAGCTAAGTTGAGTTTATAATCCAACGCATCCAAGTTGAACATCGATTTTTCCACCTTCTTGACAACATCATTAACTTTCTTATCGTACGCTATCATTAAATTCTCCATCATATTGCCCATGCTATGAGATAAGTCTTTATTCACATCCAGCTTTTTGAGAATCTCGCTAAGGAGCTTATCTATGCTGGTTTTGATTTTGGCTTACTCTTCCCCAAATTTGTGGAACTGCGTAGTCTATGTTTCCATAACTTCAGTGAGACTACTCAGCTGTTGTAATGACCATATATTTTCAAATTTTGATTTATTGAACTCATGAGGGAATAAATTATAAAGATATTTATAATTAGTTTAGACAATTATTGTTAGGGGTTGAAATATAATATAAAAGAATGAGTTAAAAAAAGAATGCTATGTGTATTTAGCTATTTGTCCAAGGGGTTAAATGTAGTTCTATCCTAAATTATCCATACAAAATCATCACTTCTGTAATTGAACGATTAGTTCATTCTTCTTCATCCCTTTCCAATTTCATTTCATTTTCTTCTTCTCTCAAAATTCATGCCACAAAAGCCCAACTTAATTTTAATCAAACACTAAGATCTTGCTGAGAATCAACCTATAAGCCTTATTAGCTCATCAATTCAGCCTATTAAGTCAAGAGGAGATAGAATCTTAAGAGTTAGGGTTCTAGAGGTAAGTAGAAATTTGTACAATTGAAGTCTTATTTATAGAAATTAAAGTTAGTTAGACATAGTTAGATTGTTAGAAGGTTTGATTATGTTATGTATTGAAAGATTAAAGATGATTATTTGTAGATGGAGCTATTGGAAGCCATGGAAAAGGAAAAGAGGTCAATGAAAGTAAGTAAAGGGTTTTACATATGCTTTGCTGAAATTTCAATGTTGATTAATTCTGGGTTTTCTCTAGATATACAATATGAATTTGAATGATTCTTGAATTCATGGATTCAAAGAAATTTTTATGGATATATGTAGAAGAAAGGTCTGTAAATTTCATTCAACTACTAGGTTAATCTGTTTTTCTAGAATTTTCAAATTTCACATAGTTGAGTAATTTGAGCATAACTTGAGCTATGTCAATCAGATTTTCATGATTTTTATAGTATTATAAAGCCAAGACATGCGCCTAACTATAATTATGGGAAATGGATTTGTGAATCCTCTATTTTCGGGTACTTTTGCGCCTCACAATTTGAGTACCGAAATCTGTTTTTGGAATTGGTTTGTATAAATATAGTGTGTTTATAAATGGGTATATCTTGAATTATATTGCTTCGAATTAAGTGATTCAAAAGCTTAGATACAGAAATTGAGATTTTTATACATATTATTTGTGTAAAACTGAGTTGCAAAACAGATGTTAAAATGTGTCCCAAATTTTGAGTTTTGTTGATGTTGTTGTGTTATATTTTTTTTGTATAACATAGATTTTGTGTTGAAATTTCATCTTGTGCGTTGATTATGCTAATTTAAATAAATATGGTTTATTGTCCATTGTAAGCAGGGTAGAGATACATGATCGAGTGGATTGATGCCAATAAAGGGGGGTTACAATATTGTACAAAGAATTAGAGCTTTTTGCTTTGGGCTTGAACGATATTGTGATATTGATATTATTTTCATTGTTATTAAAGCTTCGGCTTCAGGCTTGTCCGATAAATCTTAATATATTGATATTGTGAAAGAATTGATATTGATGGTTCGCCTTCGAGCTTATCCACCCCCGTATTTATTACTGTTATTCAATTCCTTGTTTACTTTGGATAAACATATGATTCTGAGTACAAATAATTTGATTAAATTTTTTGTTGTTCATTGAGATTTATAAAAATTGATTTTGTATTTTCCTTTTACAATTTGTCATATGAAAATTTAGTATTTCTTTCTATTTATATCTAGCATTTTTAAGTTGAAATTATTATATATAACTAAGAAAATTTCTTAGCATGTAGTTTTTTTCTACATGTAGATTTTGAAGTTGTAGATAGTCAGGACCAAAGTAGAAAAGTCAAATAAGGTAGTGATGTTCGCAAGGTTTCTACTTTAATAACTCCTAGGATTTTTTATTTAAAATCAAAAACCTTGTCTCCCACTTTCCTACCGATAAGATATAAGTTCAAAATACGAATAGGTTTTGTCAGTACCGCTTATCTAAATAGAAAAATGCTGACCACTACAAGTATACAGTTAATATGTAGTTTTAAAAGATATCGATCCCACAGGGAAGGACTAGCTCTAAAGATCAACAAGAAAAATGGAATAAAGAAAATAAAATATTTTTGGAATTTAGTTGGAAGGATTAGAATGAAGAATGGATAGATATATGTATGGAAGACTAGAGATTCTAAATATATAGATTTTTCCTACGAAATAAGTATAGCAAAGAAAACTTGCAAGTTCAACAAAATTGTTACGTTCATTAGACTAATTTAACATAATCAGTTCTAGACACTCAAATGTTCAATGATTCACCGCAGTGCAACAAATGAAATGACTTTTCAAAATCTAGTGCAAATGAATTAGGATGATTATATAAACCTAGACAACAATATTACTATGCTTAGTACAAATCGCTCTCACATAGCCACATTTAGCAAGTTACCATTCCAAAAGAGATGGATCACTAAACAGCATTAAAATCACAGGTCCAGTGATTATACACAATCTTGTTAACCCCGAAATTACTCTTAAAGTTAACTCAAAGGCATATAACTTGATTAATATAAAAGACTCAACTCAAAATACGCATTATGACACATAAACATATCATGAACTTCAAAATAGAAAGTATAAGTAAAAGCAAAGTAAAGTTGTAAGGTATGCAAGTTAAAGCTAAAGTTGATCGAACTGTGTCCACTCTTTAATGAGAGTCATCAATTCCCGCAAATTCTACGTCTTCTTTGAATTCGGTCTCGGCTCGTACAGAACCTTCTCTAGGATGCTATTCTTTGTGAATATCAAATAAATGAATGTTGAAGAATGAAAACTTTTATTGATAAGTGATTTGCAAGTACACTTATACAACAATCGCTCGAATATGTAGAGAAATCTAGTGATCGAAACAAGGATTC
>CATIWQ010187821.1:0-24440 GCA_949673415.1 Euphorbia schlechtendalii | reverse complement strand
GTGAATATTTACAGTTGGCTAATAGCTCTGAATTTGATTATTTTCAGGATGAGCACGAAAGGTAATAGAGGAAGAGGACAATCCTCTTATAGAGGAAGGTATAACAAGCCATTAATATTGGCTCAAAATGCAACTTCTAAGTTGATAGCTGAGAATATTGCAAATACTTCAAGAACAAATGATCCTTTATATAAAGAATTTTTGGAATTTAAAGCTAAACAAAGCCAAAGTAATACTCAGGCTGATACTTCAAATCTTTCCTATGCTAAGATAGTAGCTGAAGAAGAAGATTCTGATGATGTGTTATATGTTCAACATGATTACAAAGAAGTTATACTTCTTCTTGAAGACATAGATTTTCGTTATAAAAATGATATTTGGCACTTAATGCAAAAATATTTTGAAACAGGTTCTTCTTTTACTGCTGGTTCATATAAACCCAGATCATTTTATGAGAATATTCTTAAAGTTACAAATTCATGGGAAATTACTCATTTTTCTGTTGGAGGAAAAGGATCTAAAGTTTATAGCTTTAGTAAAGCTATTATCAAGTAGATTATGTCTGCTGAAGATTGGGGTTTAAGTACTTTCAGGGAGCATGAATATTTTCAACCTGAAACTAAATCTTCAATAAAATTTAATTATTGTGATTATATGGAACCCTTTAATAAAGTCTTTTTATACCAAAATCCTCTTAGGAAACATACTTGGTTTATTAAAGTATGTCCTGAAGTTTATAATAAAGAATTTCGAAATTAGATTTATCAATGGTGGCAGAATTATGGCCCAAGTATAAAAATTTGGAAAATATAAGTAAATCCCTTGTTTAGGCAAAATATTTTTGATTTTACCATAATAGCAAAGTATTTTCATTTTCCTATTTTTTTAAGATTTTATTTTCTCTTTTACATTCTGTGTATTTGCACGACTTAGTTATAAAACTCTTATACTATACTCGATTTCGCAGCAAAAATCATTTTATGAAGACATTATACTTGGTACAATAGTTGTTATACCTGGTATAAGAGCTGTTATACTTGGTGTATGAGCTATTATATTCTTATATTTGTAGATATACTTGATTTTACTCCAAAAATCATATTATAAATGCCTTATACCTGATAAAAAAGCTATTATACCAAGTATATTGACTATTACACATATCCTATCCCTTTGAAAATTTATTGGATTGGCTTCAATGGTAACACAATCTTTTGTTTCAGATACATCATAAATTCATTGATTTTAACCTATAATCCTGCTAATATAAACACCAAATTCCTATCGTAACAAATGTATAACCTCGTATAAAAGATGTTATACCTGGTATAAAAACTATTATACCTAGTATAAAGCTCATTGAAAGCCACACGGTTGTTAAATTAAATATATAAAAAATAACTACAATATACCAACTTATTGAATACTTAATTTTGTAGCAAAAATCATCTTCATGAAGGCCTTATAATAGATAAAATAAATATTATACCAGGTATAATGTCAATAATACCAAGTATAGTTATCATTATACCTGGTATATTATACAAATTTATAGATAGAGGGGTTATCTGAAGTGGTATTGATGGAGCGTAACATAAGCCAAACAAATGAATTCATAAAACAATAAGGAAAAATGCAGCAAAATCCATGTTCTGGAGGAGAATTAAATACTAAAATCAAAGTTCATATTTATGAATTTAACGATATTAATCTGCATCACATTAACTACAAATAAAACATTAACTACGGATTTACGACTTCCATTTTTGGATGAGGCGAGCTTAACTATATTCCAAAAGCTCTAGGTGGTTATTAATTTTCTGCAAATAAAACATTCACGTTTAGTATAACATTATTTAAAACCTGATTTGAACAAGAAAGATAAGATAGACGAACATAATTCAATTTTTTAAGGAAAAATCAAAATTTTACCTCAACTGATTAGATCTATAGTAAGCTTGCAGTTTGAAGGTGAAACAACGGCCACAACAAGGTATTGCAATCCCTCTTGTTGCAGATGTGAGTGTGAGGAAATCGAGATACAGTGCCTTTAGGATGATCGAGGGTGAGGTCTCTAGGTGAAAGCAAGACCTCCAATTAGGTTTTGGCTGAGGATGAGAATAAATTGAGTGAAAGTTAATTTGTGAAATTTTAAAAAGGGGATAGCGTATAAACAAAAAGGCAAACCTAAAATATAACAATGTGCCCGAATATTTTTGCCTTGATATGCAAAGGCGTAAGATGCCCTAAAAATTTTGCCAGACTCATTTAGAGGGTTTTATTCTGAATGGGTAGAAATATCTCCCAAATTAATTGAAGCCCAACATAACAATAATTGGATTGAAGGAATGACTTTGTCCCATTTCTTTATTGAATTTGGTATTCCTTGGATTTGGAAGTGGGAAACTGAATTTGGTTATACCAAACAAAATATTCCTTGCATTTATAGAGTTTATTTTTCAAAATTTTGGAAAAAAAATGCTTAGAAATAATGAGCATGGTGTTCTTGAAGGACAAGAAACAATCGACAAAATTAAGTCAGCTATTATTTTCTATAAAAATCAAATTGAAAAGGAGCAGCAAAGAGAATCTCCTAGTCCGTTCCAATTCATTTCCAAAAAACTTCAATCTCAGAAAGGACAGCTCACAAACAAGCAAATCATTGCTTCATACATGGAGAAAATGAAGAAAGATATTTTGAAGAATCTTGGAGTGGAAATACATTCTGACATGTCAATCACAAGATCATCCCATGAAGATGAAGAAGCCAACATAATGGAAGACTCTCAAGACTCATATGCTGAAAAGGCAGAAATTCCCATTGCAGAAATACTTGAAAATGTCAAGCAAGAAATTCAAAGGAAATTGAAAGGCAAGTCCCCATCAAAGGATCAGTAGTTTAAAGACTTAATAAGTCTTTATTGGGTATTTTGTTGAATCAAATTCATAATTTTAATAAAATTATGATTTGATTTTTGTAATAGTAATTTTTATCTTTACTTGTATTTTTCTTTTCCTTATCTTCTTCTGTCTGCCATGTATTTTCTTTCCCCCTTTTCTTTTCTTCTTTTGAGGCCATCTGTTTTCTTCTTTTTCCTATCCTTATCTTTTATTATTAATTTTTGGATAATTTTTCAGTTCTGTTTCTTTTTCCTTTCTTTATATATTTGTTTGTTCTTAGTTTAAAGGGGGGGAATTTTGGAAGAGAAGAATTTTGTACTGTGGATAACAATATTGTACTGGTATTTGTAATAATAAACATTAAGCAAGTATTTTCAGATAATATTCATCGTGTTCATAAGTAAGTATTTTATTTAATTTTTGCTTTAATTATTTTAATTAATTTCATACTAACTATTATATTTTCTTATATTGCTGCTTAATATGGCTAGCTAAATTCATTGTGTTAAATAATATCATGAATACGTAGTATTTTAACATGCCCTATAGTATATGATAGAAGACTGAATGTATATGCTACTTTTGTCTATTTGATGTTTTATATATATGCCTAGTTATTCATATTTTATGATTTAAAAGGGTTAGAATTTATAATAGTTAGGATTGAAACTTATGTCTTAGTCAGTTCTTGCCTGTGTAGCCATGGGATGGGCGTTTTTAGGCTTTTCGAATTGACTGGTATGGGTTTTATTTTTAACCGTTATTATTCTGTGAAATTTTTATCCTAATCTTTAATCATTGGTATGAATGATTAGTATATATACATAAAACATAATTATACGAAATTAGTATATACGGTCTGGTCCTGTATCGTATGGTGAACTCATAAGAGATGCTACAAGCTGGTTGTTTAAAAAAACACATTGTTCCCTTGAATTTTCAAAATGATCTCATAACTATTTCAACTTTCAAAAATGCACCAATATGTTCCTTAAACGTCACATGTTAATTTATTATTGATTTAATTTTTCAAAAATATCATTTTCCTAATTTTCTCTTTCAAAATTAACACGTGAAGTTACAAAGTAATGCACTTTTTTAAAGTTGAGGTAACTACAAATTCTTTAAAATTCAGGAGGATAGCATGTTTTTTGTTACAACTCGAGACACTTCCCATCACATCATGCCTTTGTCAATAAAAAGTAAGTTATACATACCAATTTAACAAAGTTTACGACCAAACTCGATTGGGATATGTGATGGGGGATTTTCAAGAAATGTACCAACTACTTACTATACTGATGCAAATTCCAAGAGATCCCAGATTCCAATTAATATGATTCATATATGTCACATTGATCCCAAGCATAATGGAATCGAATCTTCTTGTTTGGCTCCACCACCTTTGATCCATTTATTTTTTGCATACGCTATAAGTTGATTCTAAATATGGTTGGTAGAAACCTCTTTTCAGTAATTTTAGAAAAAACAGTGTATTGAGGCTTTAACTATATACAATAAGGTCATAATTGTTTGAACAATTGTATAACAATTTTAATTTTTTTTAAAAAATATGATCTTTGCATCCTGCAACTTCACTTTGTTTTTATTCTTCCCAACATATTCAACATAATCTTTTTATTATAAAAGAATTGTGTCTTCATGTGAAAGAGCACAACTCGGTTTTTGGTTCATGGCAACTCATTTATTAATCAAATAACCCACACTTAAAAAACATGGGAGGGACATTTTGAATCAAGTTTCAATAAAAACTTTAAGGTGACCAAAATACTGACAAACTTAAACAAACATATATATATATATGGAATTTTCGAGCAACTTATATAGTCTGCAATGAACCAACTTAGCATTTGGAGAATAAAGAAATACCAAACTTGTAAGAAGGTTTATTTGATATATAGAGTGAGCCCTTTTTCTTTTTCTCTTTTTCGAAATTCACATATTCGAAACTGATGGGAACATGCAAAATTTTAACAAGTACATGTAGTAGTGAGAGATGAAGAAAAGAATCACATAAACATATGTCTAGTATACTAAGTGGACGGTCAAGATTGAAACTTTAGACAAATCTCAACTGTGAAACCAAACCAAACACACAGATCCTAGGAACATAAATAATTAAAAAAAAGTTAAGGTTGTTGACCCGTCAAACCCAATCATTGGTTTCTGCAGAGGGAATTAATGTCGCTGTCTCATTTTTTAGCTTTATTTTTTATATTTTGATTTAACGGTTTTATTGTTATCCTTTGAAAAAGCAAAGAAAAGCAGTTGATTTAGAAACTCAAAAACTCAAAACCTCTGCACTTTTTCTGTCTATATATATATATATATATGTATGTATGTATGTATGAGGTTGGCAATATCTCTTTATCTGTAGTATTGATTCATTCCATTTGGTTGTAGCTCCAAATTCAATATTTCTCATTTCCACTTTTGTATCTCATAATTATTGACTGCAGTATCCAAAGCTGTTCATATGGAGGTCAGTTTGATTGTTTCTTCTATAGTATTGTTGTCAGACTCTATTCATAATCATGATTATATGCATGGATTGAATTAGTTCAAAATAATTTGCAGAGTGTTGAGTTCAAGGTGGAGATGGTTGGCGTACATGAGAAAAGATTGAGGAAATGTCTGTCTAAATTGAAAGGTGAATTGATTTTTGTTTTAGCTTAGCATGGTTTATCACCGGACTATCCCGGGATGCTTCATGCATTCGGGTTGCGTTTTTTAATGGATTAAAATTTGGATTGGATGGCAGGAATAGAGAAAGTGGAAGTGGATGGAAACAGGGAGAAAGTGGTGGTGACAAGTTATGTGCATAGGAACAAACTACTTAAAGCCATTAGAAGAAGTGGTTTAAAAGCAGATTTGTGGTCTGCTCAGAATGAGCTTCTCAATGCCTACGCCTATACTTACGCCTCTTCCTCTGCCTTCAGATTCACCAATTTCAACTTCACCTTTTTCTAGCTTTTTAAAACAATGTTCAATGCTCCTCCTATACAAATACTTCATATAATACAACTCTTACGTTACAGGCCATCATTTTTGCTTCCTATGTACTTATTTACTGGCGAAATACCAAGGTTTAGCTTACTTTACCCTGCCAAGTAGGATTGAACATCTTTTGGCCCTCTATTCTCTTTCAGCCTCTAGATTACTAGAATGAAATATTTATCTACTATGACATCACAATTCCAGCTACTATACATATTTTCACCTTTTAAGAGAAATCAACCAACTATATAAGATGCTACATTTCCATAAATCCAATAAAAACTAAAACTATTAAGCTAAACTTGTCCACAATATATGCCACTTTTCAAATTTGACTAGGCAGAACTGACTCGCAGCATTCACCTTTTTTTAACATGTTCAACTGCCTAATCTATCATTTAAATTATAAGTTTCCAATAAATGAAATCAAATTTAAGATAGAAAATGAGTCATCTAATGAGTATTTAACCTGTGAGAAGCATCCCTAAATCCGACCAAAACCAGAGAGTAGTGAGAGATGCAAATAAGCAAGGGCTTATAACTGAAGAATAAAAATGCAAAGGATACAACAATGCTAATGAACAACATATATTATGCCAGTACATGCCATGCCAAGCTACTAATCTCCATCTAAGGCCCTAAAAAGCTTGACTTTTATCAAATTCAGGATGTTTGGCTATTACTAATGCTACTACCTATTTTGAAGCAAAATAGAAAGAAGCACAAAACCGTCCTATTTGTCTTTATTTTAAACAAGTCTAAATCTTCTTAAAAGCTTAAAAATGTCACAACACTATATCTCAAGCCTAGAACCAGAGATTTGACTCCAAGGAATCATTTCCAAGACATACTTGAAATGCCGCTATTATTGAAGGGGCCAGAATTCTGGTGAATGGGACTGCCAGGCCCTCCTGAGGATTCACTAAGAGTCCCGCGTGACGCTGGGCTGCTAGGGTCTCCACCTGGAACCAGCCTCCCTATTGCAGTTGCGGGTTCCATACCGTTGTTGTACGGCTTTTCTTGCTTCTCAGGGTCTGCTGCTATGAAACTTCCCACAACTAACTGCATACGAAAAAAAAATAAGTTTGTCATCATTAGTTCTTGCCACAAAAATTGCATAGCACAGCTATGACAAAGCAGTAATGCTAATGACTCATGAGCTCTATATTTGCTAGTAGTGGTGTTAGCTTCCTCAAACCAGATTTCTAACCATTGAACACATTCATGTGTTTAAATGCCTTGTATTTTCTCATTTTATCGAACAGTTCTCTAAATTAGGTTATGCAAGATAGAGCATGGCATACACACAGGACCAAAATACATAACCATACAGGCTGAAGCTGTATCAGACCATAATCCATAATACCACAATTCAAGTTCGCGTTCGCATTTATGATGCAACTAATTACTATACCAAGAACATAAAAGGTACATAGAAATTGGAGAACAAAAAAATCAAAAGTTGCAAGTATGAAAATTCTACGGCAACCGCATTTAAAGATTAGATTCTATAAAAGGTATGTTGCACATATGAATTAATCAACAGAGGAATTTCTGATAATTCTGTCATGAATATCTCACGAAATTTTGCACCAATGCCTGGACAAAGCTAAAAGAGAAACAAAAAAATATATTTAAGGGAGAAAAATTGTACATGTGATCCAGAGACAGTTGAATACATAGTTACCATCTCTCAATTTTAACAACCGAAAACATGCTTAGAAGTAGTGTCTGCATTATTCTCAATTTTCTCAGAGAAAAAAATTGTAAAACAGCAACAGCAGAATAACATAGTACCTGAATAGGAGTTGCAGCAATTAAAACGCCAGCTACACCGCCACCTAGTATGCGACCATCTGAGCCAGAGAGAGCCACTTGTAGGCCCCCAGTTCTGCTCCACTGACCACCATTTTCAAATGGCGTAAATGAACCAGTTAATGACAAGATCTCAAATTTCCCCTGCAAGAATGATAAGCATCAGAAAGGTGAATTAAACAACTTCTACACGTAATTTTACAGAATATGAAAACCAACATGTTTGAGATATAGAGGATAATACCACATATCATCATAAGGGAAATGATAAAACCAGATTTCCTTTTACATCATAAAGAAACTCAATGATTCAGTGAAGATAGACAGAATACTTTGTTCACATTGCACAAGTGTATGCATATACATATACGAGAATGCACTCTGCATAATCTTAGATGTATCGCAGCCACAACTGCACAGGGTTGATAATGCAACTGAATTTCTTGGTCACTTTTCCATGTGATTGTGTGCAAAAATGATCATGTTTCTCTAGGCAAGTAAAGCTCTCCAACTACCTTTCCATATATGTATAGATAAGTGTGAGCATGCACGTCTGCACGTGATTATATAAGGCAACCAAATCTTAGTCACCTTTTTATGTGTGTACACGCGCCTGAATATGTACACGCATGTGAACATGTGCACGCTTGCATGATTTTAAAACAAGGAAACTAATTAACATTATATGCTTGGTCATGTTGCATGCAAGTCTGCATGTGATTACTACAAGGCAACCAAATCTTAGTCGCCTTATTATGTGTGTCTACACGCGCATGAATATGTACACGCGTGTGTGCATGTGCATGCTTGCATGATTTTAAAACAAGGAAACTAATTGACATTAAACGCTTGGTCATGTTGCAAGCACATCTGCACGTGATTACTATAAGGCAACCAAATCTTAGTCGCCTTTTTATGTGTGTACACGCGCCTGAATATGTGCACTCGTGTGAACACGTGCACGCTTGCATGATTTAAAAAGTAATTGACATTAACTACGTGCAACGTGTCAAACCTCATAAATTACAGTTCCACCAAATGTGGATGCTTGGTCATGTTGCATGCACATCTGCATGTGATTATTACTATTATAAGGAAACTAAATCTCGGTCACCTTTCTATGTGTGTGTAAACGCGCCTGAATATGTACATACGTGTAAAAATGTGCACACTAGCATGATTTTAAAGCAAAAAATTAATTGACATTATATGCAACGTGTCAAACCTCATAAGTTACAGTTCCACCAGATGTGGATGCTTGGCGAATGGTCACATTGGATATGGAGCCAGTTGCTGATAGGACACAAATTGACCTTGGACCACGCTGTGAAAATGCCATTATTTGTGATGATACATCCTAGACAAACAAATGAAAGTACAAGTAAGCTTCCGATTGATAGAATATTAAAGTACCAAACAATGTAAGCATAAAAATAGAATGAAAACAAGAAAAACAAAACAGCATCAGCTGATGTAACACAACTTAAGACGATGATATCACAACCTAAGCATGACTAAAAATTATATAAAATTTAACCTAAAGTAGGAATAGCAACCCAGTATTCGCATCGTGGAAGTAAATTGATAATACAACTTAAGTTAATCCCATCGATACTGGATTACCATATGACAGTCTTATCGACAATAATATGAAGAAACAAATTAAGTACACTACTTAAATAACTTCTGAAATTTGCGAACGTAGTTATAACATTTTTGAATTATTTACTGCCACATTAATAACTAACTTATTACTCTCATATTGTGCACTGCTTTATCAACTAACAACATGGCATGGAATAGCAATGCACTAGATGCTGCCTGATGGGACCACGTAGCCAGCATGCAACTACAAGATATGCAATTTTTTCAGAAATGAATCCAACATGGGCAAATTACGGCATAAAGATACAGTTACAAGATATCTTCATGATTGCATAAACAAGATTCGGACACGTGGATACCTTGCAATCTAGAGTTACGCAATTATTTTAAGCACCAATCTGATATGGTTAGACACGTGCACTTTACCGAGTACACAATCAACATGTATCAGTTGGAGTTGGACACGTAACATGTAAATACGACAATGCACTATGGGCATGAATACTCCTACAAGTTTAACCGGTCATACTGCCTTCACAAATATAAAATGTGAAGAAGAAAAGAGAAACCAATAAACTAGGCAGAAATGCTTTATATTGGAAATAACATAAAGGTCTAATGTATGGTTTATGACATTAGATGTCAATGATGAGATTATCACTTTCATTGAAGTTAAAAAGGAGTATATATTATCATAATTGTTGAATCAATGTGAGATACACTGACTGATACTTAGGGATGAAAAATAGAACTCTATGCTTTAAGAGCAAGCCAGCGGAGAGGTCAGAAAAAGGAAGTATGACCTGGAAGTGGCTAACTAATATTTTGTATTAGTAAAATTTGAGGTAGAATAGCTATGAGTTAAATGAATTGAAACAATTCTTATAAAAAGCAGAATACTTCACTAAGAACAAATACACGGTATGATTGAACATTCCTACCTATGAAGTACTAATTAGCAACTTCCTATATTTGAGTGACTTGGGAGGATTTCAATTTTTTCCATTAACACAGATAGCCTACTAGTTTGTGAGCATGCAAAACTATTTTAACTGTGCATAATAGCTACTGTTACTGGTTTATTTTTCAAGTTAAGAAACAGAGACGGGGAAATATTCCACAAATTTGGAAAGAGAGAAAATGGGTTTCACTCTGAATATTTGTTACATACCAAAAGTTTATTTTCTATCAACTAATCATTTAATTACTGTTAATATTTCGCTTATTACAACTAATTTTTCTATCCATTATTAGTTTAATTATTTATTCAATTGTTTGTTTTATTGAGAACATGTTATGATTTACAAAATACATCTAAAAACACCGTAAATCTGTGAGCAAATCAGCAAAAAGGATAGATACATACTTAATATATTTCAGACATAAACATTGATGCTATATCAATTTAATATAGATGCAAACTACGATGAATAAAATAAGCACTTGCTATAAACAAACACTATAATCAGAGGAAATAAAAGCTAAGGTATTATTTAGTCAGAAATAACAAATTCTGCCTGTAATTATCAGGAAAATAATCAAAATGGAGAACCAATAATGTAAAGAACAAAGAGAAACCTCTCCAGCTTTCACAGTCAAAATATGCGGACGAAACCCAAACTCAACAGGAACTGGTCCTGCATATACAAAAACTCTTATATCAAAATACAAAACCAAGGCTCCCAATCAACGGAGATAATTACGTGATATCAAAAAACGCTCAAAAATTAACAAATAAGTAAATAGTATAAATAGCAGTAAACAAGAACAAGATATTCTTTAGTTTAACTCTGAGTTAATAAAATCATTAAAACAAAAAGGAGAATTGTTTTTAAAAGGAATTGTTGATTTATTCCTTGAAACTGCCAAGGAGTTACTGTTATATAATAAAGAAGCAAACTTCGCAATAAGAGAGTCCACTACAAACAAAAAAGAAGAGAGGGCAGATGGGTCATTTTGTGATGTCAAAAAAAATGAGGTAGGACAGAAACTGTCCTTTCTTTCCAGCAATGCAATTCCAACATCGCTTTCTATTATTTTTTTCCTTTTTATAATTTGCAGAGTGATCAAACAACAATAAAATTTACCTAAAATTATCTTATGTTTCATTATATCAGCAAAACCATTTCATTAGGCTTCCCAAACAGAATAAAAAAATGTCAATAATAAACCATTTACTAAGATACCCAGTAACTCAAAATATCACTAATAAACATAATAGTGTATATAAGGAGAAGAACAAGTCAAGCGCAGCACGTGACAACCAACATCCCCACAAAATAGTAAAGATAAAAAAACAAAACAATAAAAAAACTATCTTTATATAAAGCTGAGGCATTACCCAATGGCGTAACATGTTTCTTCTTGTTAGTTGAACCAGGTGGTCTTCCTCTCGCCTTTTTTGTCAATCCAGGCGAGGTTGGGGCTGGGCCTCCTGATGGGAGAGCAGTAACTGTAGCACCGCCACCACCACCGGCAACGACAGCTACAACAGCAGGAGGAGGAGAGGTAGGAGAAAGGAAACCACCATCACCGGAACCTCCGTTTCCACCGCCACCACTCGGTAGCTGCTGCTGCTGTTGTGGCTGGGGTACCGGCTGTGCAGGTTGAACAAGAGCCACAGCCATAGATCCATCAGGTCCATACTTTCTCGGCCTGCCTCGCTTCCTTTTCACCGCCTCAGCTCCGCCACCGGGGTTCACGTTAATCCCATGAGGTGGAAGAGTTCCAGCGGCGGATCCGCTTCCGCCTCCAGCTCCGGTTGACGCCGGTTGGAAGGAAGGCGAATTGTTGATTGCGGTGTTGGTGGAGATGCTCACCGGTTTATACACAGCTGAGTTCTCGGTACTGGAAGCCAAACGCAAGTGTTGGATCAGCGATGGCGACGGCGTAATCGAGCTTCTCTGGTGACCTACGTTGAAGGGCTCCACTCTGCTATTGCTTGTCATCACTCCTGTTTCAGCTCCTGTCATTTCTGATACTCCAAAATTACCATAAAAGATCAATCAAACCAAAAATTCAACCTCCGATCAGAACCAGAACAAAATCAAATTTACACAGAAATGCAACAGAATCTGAATTTTTTTAAAAAAAAAATCAAAGAGGACAAGATTTTTCTTTACTGAAAAAGTTGAAAAAACTAGTAAAATTTCAAGTCCCAGTGACTCGAGTCACATGCTGCGGGAAACAGAGAAAGGAACTGAGAAATTTTACCAGAAAACAGAAAGATTTTCCCCTTTAATTATGGAGTTGAAGCACCAGTAAACGCAAAATCAAAACCCTAATGACTGCAAAACTATGATTAATACACTAACTGATATTTTTATAAATCTACACAATTTTAGTAAGCAAAAAAATGAAAAAAAATCTTCCTAAACAGAAAGAACCCATTTGGAAGCTTAATTTCAATTTTCCATAAATTAAAAAAAACACAGTAAAAAACCCAAATAGTAGAAAATTTCAGATAAGCTCACCAATAATTCAGAAAAATAAGAAAAAAAAGGGGAGATCGAAATTTAGGAGAAAGAGGAAAAAGGAAAAATGTATAAGAAGAGCTTCAAATGCTTTAATTTTCACAGAGAAATCTGCAAAATACTAACAATTATATTATTATTTGTCAGAATTATTTAAATATTATTTGGGTTTTCTTTCCTTTTTCTTACCCAAGGGAGGCCTCTTTAATTATGAATTTTAATGAAAATTCAAAATAAAATAATAATATTTTAATTGCATTTACTCTAACGCCTCATTCACTTTAACATTGTTACCACTCTCTCGAGCATGAAACCTTTTTACGCGCCTTGAATGTAAGACACGTGTCCTTCGAGAGGTATATTTCCAAAGGAGTTTAAGAGAGTAGACATATAAAGTATACAAAGCGCGTAGGGAAGGGCGACTGTCATAGTTGTATTCTGCTGTTGTTTTTTAGCTCTTTTTATATTTCTTTTTAAGTTACGAAATCTGAAATTGTATAGTAATAATTATTAGGGGGGTGAATTTGGATTGGTGATTAGTCAATTCTTATCTGTATTTTCTTTGAAAAAAAAAGTCTAGATATTATTTCTTTTTCAGTTTTTTCTTTAACAAAATATTTATAAATAATTTTACTCTTACCAAGCATGTTCATGGATCGTGGTACCCATCTAGCCCAGTCCGAATATGTTTTTATTAATCGGGTTTGGACATTTAATTTTAAAAAAAATCAAATCGAGTTCAAATATGTTGAAACTCAACATCTTATAGGTCGGGTTTAGTTTATGTATAAATACTTCAACTCGGCCTGATCCCAACCCGATTAATATTATATAAAATCATATGTTTATGTATTATATTTAATAATTTTTATTGAGTTTTTTAATCTAAATACAACAATTCATACAAATAATTGAATATATTAATAGATATGTTATTTATGTAAGAATTATATGTAGTTATAGATTTTTCTTCCTTTTTTTTATATATTTATAAATAAAAAGGTTAAAAGTTAGTATAAGTCGTGGGTCGGGTTTAGGAATGATCTTATAAATCCAATCCGAAACTAACCCGAGTTTGAAATTTTAAAATGTGAGCTGAACTAGACTTGAGTTAATGTTTTTTTATGTAAAACCTGATCAAACTCGGGCCGACCCAATCTTTTCTGCCCGATTAACATGCCTGATCTTACTTTAAATTTGTATATTTATATATACATTAATCTTTTATCATGAGTTGGTTTGGTAAAGGGTAGTTGACGAAAATTTGAGGAAAAAAATAGACAATTAAATTTCCATAAAAGGCCATTAAGCATAATTGAAAATCTGGAATATGGATTTGGTTAATCACATGCCATGGCCACTTTTTGGAACTTTCATAATTTATATGCCAATATTACAATATAGAATAAACGATGACATTGTTGTCATCGACCTTGCATAAACTGAATGAAAAATCCACGATTCTTTTATTAATTTGAATATATTTATTTTGAATTACACGTGTATCATGTGAGTTTTTGTTTTACAATATTTGAAAAGTTAATATAAATATGGAATACAATAAGTCACGAATATTACATTGTCAACTTGGTTTTAATAGTTAAATATTATTTTAAACTTGTAAAAGGATCGGATACTCTCTTTAATTTGGTAAAAGTGAACCACTTAACCCCCTCAACGTCATTAGTCAAAATCTAATTGGTTTAACTTTTCAAAGATGTTATTTTCTGATTTTTCTCTTCAATCATAAGTTGACAAGTGGTATTGACGGGGTAAACTGATTTATTTTATCGAGCTAAGAGAGGTAACTGGTCATTTTAAAAATTGAGGGTGACATCCAACTTTTAAAGACAAGTTGAGGGGGTAATGATGCATTTGGCCATATCAAAATGCTAATTAAATTTAAAATATGGAGTATTACTGTGTTGAACAAATTAAAAATTAGTTGATCTTCAAAAAAATGAGTAAACTATAAAAAAAGTAGCTTGGGTTTCACACATTTACAAAATAAAATATGTGAGAAATTATTTTTTACGAAAAGGGTACGTTATTTCAAAAAAGTAGTCTACAAAAGATTTTTAATATTTTAATCTGAAATTTTACGTATTGGTAAAAAAAATACATTACACCTCAATGATAAATTAATAAATTTTGAATTTTTCAAAAAATGAAAATATTTTTTTAATTAAATTATGATGATAAACTTTAAAAATCATGAAAAAATGAAAAAATATTTGAAAGTTACTCGAATCGTGATATATAAATTTAAATAATAAATTTGAATTATGAAAATATTGAATTTATTAAAATATTTTATGTAACATCACTGTTCCGAATAAAAAAATATTTTTTTATCATTTTCTCTATCAATTTTTTGAAACCACTATCTTTTACAAAAAAATTTGCTAAACATCGTCGTACAAATGAGTAAAACCTTCAAGTATTTTTAAAATTAAAAATATAACGTGAAGTTAAGGATATTATGATTTATAACATATAAATATAAGTTTCATGAAGAATATTATAAAAAATGCTAATGTTCGTTGATATGGTTATAAGTAGTGTTGATAGTTCTATACTGTAATTCTGCATTTTGATACATAATTTACTTCTTAAATTTGGCATTTAGGTATAATGATTTAAAAATTACCATGTGTTTTATTAAGGATAAATTTTAAAAAAATATTATGTTGTATCAGCCATTTTTGAAAGTTATATGTGGTATTTAGAATCGTAAAAGGAAGTCTATGGTTTTGCATCGTTAACAATTAAGAGATTTTTTTCCAATTATGTAAAAAATGACACGTAATTAGAGGTGAATTTGAAAAACTCAATTTTTATCACCACTTTCATCTCTTGAGACGCTAACATCAACCAAATTCATCAATTCATTTTCACTTGTAATCTTCCCGTAGAAATCAACTCTCTCAAATGCTCATGGACCAAACCTCACAGATCGCTCAACGACTTAAAATAGCGAAGCATAGTTGGAAAGCGAACGCTCACTGATTATTAAGCTCATCAACAACAGGTACATGCAGTTTCAATAACGAAATCTTAATTCTGCGCTGAAACGGTTTTCTTCTCCGGTCATTTAAGCCTCGTATGTATCAACATACCTTTCCTATCTCTACACTATCTCCGATCGAATTCTCGGCTTCAATATCGCCATAATTACCTTATATTTCTCAGAGATACAATAGACATCTTCTTCAACAAATTAGGTCTGACAATATCAATCTTGGCAATGGTTCTAACTTTCATATGACGAGTCATCAACCGTCTGGCTTGGCCTATATGAATATGCTGCAAAAAATCTCAACTGATTCCTAAACCAATTTCTCCATCCAATTGGTGATTTGTTATTAATAATGGGTTAAACTCTTATGCTATTTTACAGATGTGAACAAAGATTACTGTTTATATGATTCTTTAATACGATAGGAATTCAACAATCTTATTTTCCCCAAATTTTATTTTATTGTATTTTTTTAGATTGTTGTTCTCATAATCGGTCTATATTATTTTTAGGTTGATGAAATTGTTAATTTGATAGATTCACAATGTGTTTTTAGGAGATTTCTATTGATGAATTTGATATTAGGGTTTGAGGAAATGAAAGTGATGATAAGAATTGGGTATTCCAAATTTACTACTTGTTACATCATCATTTTAACGGAGTTAGAAAAAATTCCTCAACTACTAAGGGTGCGAAATTACAGACCTCCCTTGACGATTCAAAATACCACAAACTTCATTTTGAAAATGATCGAAAACACATGGTTCACCCTTTTATTAATTTCTTAACCTATAAAATTGAACCACTTAATGTTTCGTTTTACATCTTAACTTTGTATTATTATTAAGCATAATACATCATTACTCCCCCTCAAGTTAGCTCAGAAAATCGGATGCCACCCTTAACTTTCAAAAGGATCAGCTACCCCTTTTAACTTGGCGAAAAGGACTAGTTACCCCCTTAACTTGACAAAAATGCACCAGTTAGCCCATTCAACGTCACGTGTCAGAATCTGGTTGGTTTGACTATTTAAAGATGTAATTTTGTTGATTTTTCTCTCTTCAATCAGAAGTTGACACGTAGCATTGAGGGAGCTAACTGGTGCATTTTTACCAAGTTAAAGGGGGGGTAACTGGTCCTTTTTGCCAAACTAGGAGGTAACTGGTCCTTTTAAAAGTTGAGCGTGAGATCCGATTTACAGTTGATGTTGTCCAGGTTAACCAAATTGGTGGAACAAATATAATAATTTTAGATTTTTTTTTAATAAATCAGTTTTATCTTAATTGAGGTGTGAAAATATGAATCACTAGTAGGTCATTTTTTCATTAAAATTTATGACAAATATAATTTGTAAAATATGTTAGGAGAAATTTTGTTTTGCCAAAAAGAGATGGGAACAGAAAATATAATTTTCATCCCCTGCCTGCTTTCTCTTCTCAAACCCTGTAATCAAATTATGAACCTTACAACTCGCTTTCACGCAATTCTCTACCTTCTTTGAGCTTCTTCTACCGTAAAATTTGTTGTTCTTCGCCGTCAAACTCTCTCCTCCTGCCAATTCTGAATTAATTTCGAGTGTGGTGCCGGTGCCGTCTAATTTATAGTGACAATATTGATGTGGATGAGGATGACGAAACTGGAATGAGTTTGCATAGTTTCTTTAAAGCTAGAGTTATGCTTTTTGTGAAAACAGCCTTCGAGTTACAGACGACAAGAGATGCGAAAGCAGTTAATAAGTTTTATGTTGAAGATGCATCAGGGAACCCAATTGATGATTCAATTAGGCAAGTAATCGGCCTGTTAATCCTGGATTAGTTAGATCCTATTCTTCTGTTTGTCTAATTTCTGTGTATAATTGCAATTTGCTTTCTTCTTTTCAAGGATTTCATCCTCAAGATTAGCAGCATCATTGTACTCTTTTCTGTGAAATTGATTGAATTATTTCATTTGCATACGTGTGAAAAGTGAATTCCTTGAAATTATGTTCTTTTTTTTTGGTTTCTGTAATCATTAATTTACAAATTTATGAACATCTTACTGTTGAACGTTATTTGTTTTGATTTCAATTCTGAGGAACCAGAAACCTAAATGACAAACTCGATTAATCTGACTTTTACACTGAATTTGCAAATTTGCTCGTTACCACATCATCAATGTTGATAGTGTTAACGAGAAAACTCTGATTTGTTAACATTAACAAATCTCAGACCTTTTTTTACTACAAAAAAAAAAAAATTCCGAGATCACATGATACCTTTTCTTTTATGTTTATCATATAATTTATATCCATTTTTAGTTTAGTTTAAAAAGTAATTATCTTCATCATTTTCAATCTATCACTAAAATCTTTAGTTTTTGTCCATCAATACCCATAATTAGTAGATGACATTTTATTTTAATACAATATTGTAGTTTTATTGTAACATATCGTCATTTTACTATTTTCATCGTGAAATATTATGTTTCACTATGTTGAAAATAATGAATATGTTTTTTCATACTTGGGTAATTTTTTTCCCACTAACAATTTGAGTAATGTTATCATAAACGTATCGGATATTATATCAATAAACCTACTGACACGCGGTATTATCTATATGATAGATGGTATAACTGGTAGTTCTACTGGACAATAAGTTTTATAGAAAAAAATTTATATATAAAAATACATTAACATCTATATATTTATAATATTAGTGAAAGAAATTATGTTATATTATTTTATATCATTACAATTATGCTAAGAAATATATTTTAAATTATCATTGTAACAATTTTCATTGTTTGAACATGTCATATTCGTACTTTTTATATACCAACATTTTTTTAATAGTACTGAAATCACCAACAACACGCAATTTTACCAGTAAAACCTATTGATTTTGAAAATTAAAAACTTAATGAATTAAAATAATAATAATAATAATATTAATAATAAACACATTAACAATGATGTTAATACTATAATTCTCATTAATAATAATTACAGATGATAATAATGATATAACTATTAATAAAAATAATAGTTAATAGTAGTTAACATGAGTGATCAATAATACAAATGATATAATAATAATAATAATAATAATAATAAACGAGAAAAAATATGTATTAAAAGCATAAAATGTGTTTTGAAAATCTTGTAAATTGTTTTAAATATAATTATATGATGATTATTGGCACTACTTTTCTTTTTGTCGAATAAAACGAGATTTGAAATCTTATAAAATCTTATAAATGTTGAATAATGTTTATCAAATCTACCAAAATTATTGATTTAAAATTATTTATGTACAAAAGTTAGAAATTATTATCTTTTAGCATCCCTATTCGTAAATATTAAGTCGAGTATAAATAGCATGAATCCTTCAAACCACATCTTTTTAAGCAATTTAATCGTGCATACGAGATTATTACTTCATTCCATGTCAAAAAATTATCATTCTACTATTTTTATCAAAATAAAACATTTATCACTTTATTTATAATACTACTAATTTATTCATTCTATTTTTTATAAAATTCTATTTCTTCTTAATTAATAGTATCTTAAACTTCACTTGTACTTAATCTATTTCCTAATTTTTTTTTTCTAAAAATTTGTTTCATTTGGGTTTTCATTAAATTAAAAGGAAAATCCCCAACCCACCCCGAATGTGACTCAAACCTGAGACTTCTAGAATCCACAACTTCCGTCTTAACCACTAGGCTAAGACCTCAATCACATCTATTTTCTAATTAATACAAAGGTTAATTAGGAAAAAAAATGTCAAATTTTACATTGATATTTTAAAATAACAAACAAAAGAGAAAATTAAATGTTTGGTACAATGATAATCTTTTGATACCCGAAAAAGCATATCAAAGGAATAAAATGACATGTTTAATTGAACTTAGATATTATTCGAGTATAAAAATACATAAATTACTGTGCAAAAATTCCATTTCTACCATTAAAGATTAAAAATTAAATATTCCTTTTACGGATAAAATAAATATATGAATAATTTAGCTGTCATTTTTGCTTTTGCTTGAAATCAAAGTAATATTCATGTGAATACATATATTTGTAGCTAATTGATGCGTTTTTAGTGAATTCATACGCTTTTATTTCTTCAAACTAAATAGTCTGTATTTATTTATTGGTTGAATATAAAATACCCACAATACATTAATTATAAAAAATGAACATATTATAAGCAACAATTATTGGTTATATATTATTATTATTATTTTGTGTTGTATATAATTCAGAACACACAAAATCTCGGAGTTTTTAAGTAATAATCAAGACTTATATACACAAACAGTTAAAATTTAAACAAAGCTATTTATTTTAGGATAACTTAAAAAATACCTCGTGTATTCAGTAAATTTTGAAAAAGAATATGTGACTTTTTTTACTTATAAAAGGGGATATGTTAGTAATTAATGGATATTTTTTGCTAAAATCGAGTAATTTAGGAAAATCAACTAATTTTTTCAGTGAACTCTTTTCTCATCTTTCTCCTTCTCTCCTCTCTTCCCTTCTGCCATCGCTGCCACTCTCTTCCACCTCATTGACGGTGCCTCCTACCAAGCAATTGTGTGGAGGCTGCTCCAGCGAAGTAATTTCAAACAACCAAATCGAGCTTTATAGGTTGAATTGCTTGGCAATTTAACTTTATGGGTTTGTTTGAAATTTCTTAAATTTATGGGTTTGTTTGAATTAGAACTGTCATCTTTTTATTACTCAGAAACCAACAAATTCCCTTCAATTCATCATCTTACACTTCCTTAATTGCACATCAACAAATCACAAATTACAGTGTCGAACTTAATGACAGGAAACAAAATTTCAAAACAACTCAAATCAAAGGTTCGTGTATCAAACTAAAAAATCCCTCATTTGCTCGCTAAAGTTGAGAAATCACATACCCTTTTGCAAGAAAAAAACCACGAACCCATTTTAAGAACGACCGAAATCACATATGGTTAAAACTTAAAAAACTGTTGACGAGTAAACAGAAAAATGGAGAGAAGAAATAGCAAACATGGATGGCTTCTATCTCTTTGATCTACCCAATCAAACCATTGTCCCAGTTCCTCCGCTTCATCTTCTTCATCTGTCAACAAATGCAAAAAACCATTTTTTTTCTGCTCCCGGAACAAGAACAGCCCAATCAACAATCACTGTAATCCTAATTGCATCTTCTCTGATTTATTGTTTTTCAAATTGCTCTAGGTTTTGGAATTCTCAGAGACAAGTTCTATTCAATGTAGCATTTACAGTCGTTTCTAATGCGTTGTCTGATACAGTTAAACAGGACAGGACTGCCTTTTCAAGTTTCATCTTTGGGTTTTGTCCTCATGGATGACGTTCATAATAGGAAAGGCTCATTAATATTGATGTAATAAAACATTTGGCATTGGACAAAATATACAACACAAGCAGGAACATCAATCAATTGGTTCTAAGGTTATCTTCCTGTTCTACAGTTTTATGTATTTCCTTCTTATGAAAGAAAAGCGGGAGCTGGTCAACAAATAGAAGATTTTTCATATGCTCAAACTGTTTCCGCTCTTCCTCCATCAGCAAATCCAATTCCTCAAACCGATCAATCTTCTCTTGGATCTCTCGCATCTGACAAAAGAAAAAGAAACTCGAGTCAGTTTGGTGATGATGATAATATAGCGCAGCAAACACAAACAAACGCTAAAAGTCTTGCACACACCTGCACATCTACTATCCCGGAAATTTCTTTTTCTGCTTCTGCCTCTTCCCTTTCAACAATCAATGTAGCATCTAATGAACTTCTTTCAAATCCAATTTGATTGGTGTCACCATTAGATGCAAAACTAGCACCTGCACCACCACAATCAAAGGAGAGCATCACAAAAGGTTACTAATCCAGGTCTCAGTCAAGTTAAATGGCAAATCGCTCAAGGTGTGTAGCTGGATTAAGTAAAAAATGCATTACAAATCATTTATTGAATTAAGGATGTAAAAGAATTTTGGAGGTCATATTGCATCACAGTCCTATGATTCAGATGCTTACTCTGGTCTTCCACTCACTTTCTTAGCTTAATCAGTTTCAAAGTTAACTAGCTCTTGAAAAACCTACCAATCTCTTACTCTTTAAATCGTATACAATATTTAATTTTCGCAAAAAAAACATTTACTTTTTCTAAAAAAGAAAGCCAAAATGACAATAAAAAAACGGCAGCAGACGAAAGTTGTAGAAGAAGATGAAGATCTTGCCTTGAAATGTATCCCCAGAAAGAGATCCGAGTCCACCTTTACTTGCTCTATGTTCAACTTCACTGAGTGCTGCTATAGCTGCTTCAGCGGCAGCTTCTGCAACCTCGGTTCCTGCCAGAGACGATAGAAATGCCACCTGGGAAATTCGAAATATCACCTTAATCATGAATGAAGCAAAACCAGAAGAATTTTACAAAAATAATCAACCAATATTCCCCATCGGAGGTACAAGTAAGTACAAGCCCTGCATGTTCACTTGAAAACCAAGTTAAAGGGGTAAATCTTAGGCAACTTGCTAAAAATATATTTTCTGTCGAATTCTGATAAGATAAAACGCTATCAAAAGGACAAGCCTCCTTCTCAGAAACTATACCTGGCCCATTATTGGGTTGCTTGCATCAGCAAGAGGCGTAAGACACATTTTTTTTCTAGCAGGTGACAAATTATTGCCTGCATCGGTATTATTACAGTCCTTTAATAGGTCAAACTTGTCATTGTGTTTTCCCAAGTCAGCATAACCAGCAAACTGGTCTCCAAAAGGAAGCTTGATGAAGTGAGTGAGACAGTCCTTTTCAGTTCTACCAGGAACATGCAACGAAACCTTCCTCCAGTCATCGCCAAAATGGGTAACGGCTTCCAGAAGTTGCAAGGTCTCTTTATCTGTCCACTCAGTCCTTGACTCTTCACTGATCTCAACCCGCCTAAAATCTGAGGAACTCACACCAACACGATAGTTTCCACGCACATAGCACCGCGCACAAAGGGTCAACTCATACTGCCAAAACATGTAAATTGGCAAATATCAAGAATTACAAGATAATGCAGAAACTGGAAACTGATAAAATAACAAACAAATCATGTACATAAAGGAAAATTAAATTATAAATTTACTAGTCATTGTACAATTGAGGTTACACCAAAACACAAACGTAACCAACAACAATCAAAAGAAACAAACAACATCACATTCAAATTTAAAGCACCATTCAAATAACTATTCATGAGCATACATTTCAAGATCCAATATTTCCATCTTAAGAAGCGTTTTGCAGCATAAGAGACAAAAATTAGGAAGAGAAAGAGAAGGAATTCACCTTATCACAAACAAAGCAAGCGATTGTGCAAACAGATTTGCAACCACTGCACAATCTCTTAGTAGTGTCTCGCTTAGGAGGAGTTGAATCAGTACCATCAACACCACTCTGTGAAGAAGACTTGGATTCCTTATCTTCCCACTTCAAGGGCTTGTTGACAGCAGAGGGCGAATAATTAATCAAACCCCAAGCGTCAAGGAAGTCAAAAACCCTCCGAACGGATCCTGCATCGCCAACAAGCCTCTTCCTGACCTCCGTGAATGTAATCTTAGAGGAAGGATTCTTCCTAAAATGCTTAATGATAGAGTTTCTGTAGTACATGTAAACCTTAGGGTTCTTAGAAGGTGACCGAGAATCGAAGAATTCCGGTAGGAATCGCATCTCGCAATCATGAATGCTGTCCCACGAAAACCATTCTGCAAAATCCCCAAATTGAAAACCATAAATTTGAGCACCAGAGCTGATAATAGGCAGGGATATGAAGATGACTTACTGGAGTAGGTCGGGACATGAACAACGTCGGAGTCCGAAGGCGGAGGAGGCAGCGGAGGGCGGTGAGGAGTCGAGGGAGGCTCGAGCTTGACGGGGGTTGTGGTGGTGGGAAAGGCGGAGGGTCCCGAAGGAGGGTCTTTGGGCAAGGAAGAAGAAGAGGAGGAGGCCATGTTCGGCGGTGGAATTGAAGCAATAAAAGGGAGGGAAATAATAAGGAACGCAAAATCAATTTCAAAATCAAGGGCAAAGGCAGCTTCTTCAATTTCAGGTCGGCGATTTCCGATTAGTCAAAATTGACCCGACTAATGGACTTTATACTCGCTGGGATCCGTATTTCATAATTTGGGCCTGCTTCTCCCGCCCAACTTGAGTCATTCAGATCATAAACAGTTTTTATTATATTGAGTAGAAATAAATTAAGATGAACTTACTTATTCGGTTCCTCTTAAATTACAAGTATTGTACTGAATCTACTGATCTAGAAACCAATGATTTTTTATATTTTAGGTTGCAGTGAGAACAAAATTTATATCATCAATGTAATCAACTTTATAATGGTAAAATTTACTATCGTTCAAAATAACTGCTTGCCATGGTACCCCCTGGCGGAGTCCTGGGGCAGCGCCCTGGGCTGGGGGTGAGCTGCCAGGTTAGTTCGAAAATTTTTTATTCCTGAACAAAAACATCATTTGAAAAATTCATCAGAAAAATGAATTTTTGCACCGAAACGGTGTGTCAATTGGACACAACTGAAACCCGAAAAAACATATCCTTTAAACATG
>CATIWQ010187813.1:0-13502 GCA_949673415.1 Euphorbia schlechtendalii | reverse complement strand
GAACAAACGAATATTGAAGAATGAAAACTTTTATTGATAAGTGATTTGCAAGTACACTTATACAACAATCGCTCGAGAATATAGAGAAATCTAGTGATCGAAACAAGGATTCGAATCACTTAAACATTTTCTCGCTAACACTTACGAACATAGCGAAACTAAATATTTATTCTCTATCTATACACTATTCACTATCTTTCACCCCTTTCTTTTACACGAAATTAGTGAGGTTTGTAGCCCTATTTATAGAGTTCGAAGGGTTGCGTCTATCCAAACGAAGAGTCGTGTCCATTGGTGAATGATTGCATCTCTTCATTGTGATTGGTTGAGAAGCTTTGATATAATCCACAATGGATAGGCACCTTTTCATGATTGGTTGACTTCTAATAGGTGTCTTATCATTGGTAGTTGATGCCTGTTGATGGCGGTTGATCATTCTTATCTGGAGGTTGGTAGTTAAGAAGATAAAACCAAAAAACTATCCAAGTCGTGAACACGATATATAAGTCACGATCGTAAATCTTTGATTGGCAAACTTCTATTTCTGAAGTATACAAGTTGCGATCGCGAATGATTGTCGCAATCGTGA
This sequence comes from Euphorbia schlechtendalii, assembly GCA_949673415.1. Classification (NCBI taxonomy): domain Eukaryota; kingdom Viridiplantae; phylum Streptophyta; class Magnoliopsida; order Malpighiales; family Euphorbiaceae; genus Euphorbia; species Euphorbia schlechtendalii. The sequence goes on along the minus strand of CATIWQ010187813.1, from coordinate 12,913 downwards.
ATTGAGTTTTTCTTAAGATTTCTCCATGTAACTTTGCTGATCTTTGACAACTTCGATCCTAAGCCAAATCTTTAAGTTCCATGCATCTTTTTGCACCTTTTTCACTCTTTTTTCATAGAATTCCACTATAGATCATTTTACTCCCAAGATTTACCTAGTATCCGCATTTGCATAAAAAACAACTACATACCACATGAAATCTTTTATATGAAGTATAAGAATGACTTAATTTATAGTGTTAAATGTATAAAATTAATATGATAATAAGTGTAATTATACATTTATCATAAATCTAAGATTGATTCTCTCTATTCCAAACAGATTGATAATTGTTGTTTGCATATTTTCTTGAATTTGGAATTTCTTAAAGCTATGAGTATTTGTGCAGAGTTTCAGCTCTTAAAGAAATTCGAGGTGATTCACCAAGCTTGAATGTCTGCTTCAGTCTTCTACTTATACTTCAAGCTTTACAAAGTATCCATTACAAACTTTTCATCCTTACAGTTCTTCAATTTCCTTCTCTTCATATCTTTCAAATCTTCTAGTTGGAGACAGATTCTAGGATGTTTAGAGATAGAAATTTCGAACGTTGGGTTGGGATATAATTCTGTTGACAAAATCTCATTTGTCTTCAAGTAAAAAAATCTAGTAGAGAGGCATGCGAGATGCAACATGGAATCTTGAGATTGGTTGACATTACTGATGCTTGCAGAGTCGCTCGAAGACATTGAGAAACGATATATGTTAGAGAATTCTTTTACCTTGGACTTTAGTGAGGAATCTCCAACATTCTGTACTGACACCTTTTATCTTGTGAGGACCACTAGAAATCTTTTTTAATTTCACCACTTTTTAACCTGAAAAGCATCTAAAGAATATTCCGTTTCTCATAGAACACATTAGCAGCACAAGTGTCATTTAATTCTTTAAGTGTCAGCCAATATAGCTTTTAATTAATAAAAGGTAACTCGGCACAGCTAAGTTGATATCTTTCTAAACTATGTAGTATTCAGCACAAACTCAGCTTTTCCTACTCTAAGCCGTAACTTAATTAATTACTCAGCAAATTGAGTTATTTTTCCTTAAACAAACTCAACTCAGCTTCATTAATTAAGAGTATACTTAATACTCAATTAATTTCACTATTCTAGTTAGTTTGCTATTTCTAAAACATTTAAGTATTGTGAGGTACTATTAACTAAGGTTCTACACAAGAGATGCAAATGGATGGGTTCCAACCGTGGTTATCTTATAATGGCTTAACTAATTATAGTGGGGGTCATGATGAGTGGCTATGGATGCTACCTACTAAGGAAAATTGGTTCAACCAAATTTCTCGAATTTAAATAGAATGAGATATATGAATGTCGAAAAAATAGTAGGAATTATGTGTTTAATTAAAGACCTTATATTAAATGCATGTACATATACTAATGTCTAAACAAATTCTATTTTATATCTAGGTTGAATATGATCACTAATGAAAATACTTGTATTGACATTCATCCTCTTGTTGACATAAAATATGATGTTTATAACTTCAATGAGTGGTTTGAGATTGTTAGAGGAGTTCTTGAGAACTACTATCTAGATTATGTTTTCACTAATCCTAGTCCCAAACATCCAGGCAAGAATGCTTTTGCATGTGAGAAGATTGATTATGAGGAGCACAAGGAAAACTGTGAGTTTATCACAAAACTCATGTTAGACCTCATGCTCCCAAAGTACGCACTAGTGTACAAAGGGTTGGATCTCGCAACCATGATTCATCATCTCAAATTAGTGGAAAGTTTAGAAGATGAACTGTTCCATAGTAGATTATGGGGAGATACCTCAGCAGTAGAGTTGGTCGTAAACATTTATGACAACTTGAAGATATTAAGAGAGTTGGGAGTTGAGTATAGTGAGTAGTTTTTTATGAAAATGGTGTTGAGGGTACTACCCAATAAATATGATTCCTTCAAGAAGAAGCTCAAGGAGTGTTCTCCCAACTATACCTTGACCCAACTTACGGACTTGCTCGAGATTTATGAAATTGAGTTTAGAAATAAACTCAAAGAGCAAGCAAATGCTAAGGACCTTAAGTTGAAGAAACTAAAAAGTTTAAATTCAAAAGAAAGCTCATGAGGAAGTTAGAATTGAAGAGAGGAAATGTTTCTCTTGAAATAAGCTCATTGGATGATGATAGATGTGGCTTGAATATCTGGAGGTGTTTTATACTAGAGAGTTTCTTTACAGTTCCCTATGACTCTACTTGGGTATTAGATACTGGTTGTTGTACTCATATTTATACTTCTATGCAGGGATTGCAGAACATTAGGAGGCTTACAAAGAGGGAAATAAACATAAGAGTTGGAAATGGAGCATGGGTTGCTGCAACAGTTGTAGGGACATATAGCCTTTGTTTGCCTAGTGGCCTAGTTTTGATTTTGAACAATTGCTATTATATTCCTATTATCACTAAGAATGTTATTTTTGTTGCACTTTTAGCAACAGAGGGATTTGAAATTTTATTTTCTAATAATAAATGTCAAATTCAATGTGATAATGTTCTCTTTATTCTTGTGGAATATCTGTGTATGGCATTTATGTTCTAGATACTAAAATCAAAATTCTAAATATGAACGTTGTTAAGAAGTCGAAATTAGATAATGAGGAATCCTCATGCTTATGGCACTGTCATCTAGGCCGTATAAATGAGACTCGCTTAACTAAGTTACTCAAATGTGGAGACTTAGGCCTAATGGAATGGGTATCCTATGGTGCGTGCGAACCTTATTTAAAAGGGAAGATAACTAAGAAAACTTTCAAAGGAAAGGGACAGCATGCCACTAGTACTTTGGAAATAATACATTCTGATGTATGTGGTCCAATGAGTGTTAAGACACATGAGTGTTTTGTTTACTTCATAACCTTTATCGACGATTACTTGTGATATGGTTATTTGTACCTTATGAAGCATAAGTCTAAAACTTTTGAGATTTTCAAAGAGTTCAGAATTGAAGTGGAGAAACAACTTGGGAAAGTATCAAGACCCTTCAATCTGATCGAGGTGGTGAATACTTAAGCAAAGAGTTTCAGGATAATCTAAGGTATAATGGCATTTTATCCCAGTGGACACCTCCTTATACACCCCAACACAATGGAGTGTTAGAAAGGAGGAATCAACTACTCGATATGGTTTGGTCCATGATGAGCCAAGCAGAACTCAGCAGATCCTTTTAGAGTTATGCACTTGAGAGCGTAGTTTATATTCTAAACAGAGTGCCCTCTAAATCAGTTGATCAAACTCCATATAAGTTAATGTATGGTAAGAAACCCGCTCTTTCTCACCTGAGAGTTTGGGGATGTCTTGCTTATGTAAAGAGGATGAGTTCAGATAAGCTGGGTGCTAAGTCTGACAAGTGTCTGATTATAGGTTACCTTAAGGAGACTATAGGGTATACCTTCTTTGATCCTAAAGAACAAAAAGTCCTTGTTTCTAGAAATGCTCAATTCCTCAAGAAGGAGCATATAGTTGCGAAAGCTAGTGGGAGCGATCTTGAGCTGAGCAATCAAGAAGATCAAATACACAATCAACTAATTATACCTACACCTGTTACACAAGATATTATAAGCATGGAACAGACTACTATAACACTGACATTGTGTAGGTCAAGCCGGGCTCCGATCGCTCCCGAGGAATATGGGTTTTTCATCTTTGATGATAAGCATCTCTTCCTTATGGAAAATTATGAGCCCAGGACTACAAGGAGGTAATGGAAGGCTCAGAATCTGATAAATGGCTTACAGCCATGAGGTCGAAGATGGAGTCCATGTACAAAAAATCAAGTCTGGAGCTTGATTGATGCTCCAAGTGGGATTAGGCCCATAGGATGCAAGTGGGTTTTCAAGAAGAAAACTGATAAGGACGGTAACATATTTACCTATAAAGCAAGGTTAGTTGCAAAAGGGTATAGTCAAAAGAAGGCATTGACTACAATGAGACCTTTTCACAGGTGGCCATTCTAAAGTCTATCAGGATACTCCTTGCCATCGCCGCTCATTACGATTATGGGATTTGGTAGATGGATGTGAAGATAGCATTCCTTAATAGGAATTTAGATAGGGATGTGTTTATGAGACAACTTGAGGGTTTTACATCCAAGGATGGCTCAAAGGTATGCAAGTTGCAAAAGTCCGTTTATGGACTTAAGCAAGCATCGAGGAATTGGAATATTAGGTTTGACGAGACAATCTGAGAATTTGGTTTTGTGTCAAATGTTAATGAGCCCTGTGTATATAAGAAGGCTAGTGGGAGTGTGATTGTTTTCCTTATTTTATATGTCGATGACATATTATTAATAGGAAATGACATTCCTTTTTTTCAGATAGTTAAGTCATGGTTGTCAAAGAAATTCTCCATGAAAGTTCTTGGAGAAGTAACTTTTATACTTGGTATAAAGATCTATCGAGATAGATCCAAAAGGTTACTAGGTCTTTTGCAAAGTACGTACATAGACAAGGTTTTGGCTAGATTTAACCTTGAGTAGTCATGAAAGGATTATCTTCCAATGTCTCGCGGGATTAATCTTTCTAAATCTGAGTGTCTGAGAACACAACAGGAGAGACTGCTCATGAATGGAATACCCTATGCCTCAGTGATAGGTTCCATCATGTATGATATGGTATGCACTTAGCTTGATGTCTCACATGCTTTGAGCGTCACGAGCAGATTTTAATCTAACCTAGGTGAGAAGCATTAGATGGCTATTAAAACTATCCTCAAGTTCTTATATAGGACTAAGGATATGTTTTTCGTATATGGAGAAGGTGATCTCACTTCGAAGGGATAAACTGACATGAGTTTTTAGTCAGACAGGGATTATTATAAGTCCTAGTCAGGTTATGTGTTTAAGTTAAATGGAGGGGTAGTTGTTTGGAAAAGATTCAAATAGGATACGATTACCGATTCAACCATAGAATTTAAGTACATAGCTGCTTCAGAAGCGGCTAACCAGGCTATCGAGCTTAAGGGATTTATTGGTGATCTCGGTGTGGTGTCCAGCATTGTAAATCCAATAACGGTCTATTGTGATAACATTGGGGCTATTGCTCAAGAAAAGGAACAATGGTCTCATCAAAAAACGAACATGTACTTAGAAAATACCATCTCATTTAGGAGATATTAGCTAAGGAAGATATAAATTTAGAATGCATCTCGATGGACCAGAATCTAGTGGATGTGCTAATTAAGCCATGACTAAAGTTAAACATGACCAGCATGTTAACGAGTATGGCATGAGGCACATGGGTAGTTGGCTTTAGTGTATGTGGGATATTGTTAGACATGATGTATGCCCTACAGGAAATTAGGGTGATATATCTTTATTAGCTATAAATTACAAACGGTTTCGAATTAGTATTAATAATAATCAAGGCATCTTTGTTGCTTATCAGTGCTTTCAATTTATTTATGTATCTTGCTGGTATCATATATGTATAGTATTAAATATGTATATGCGCATTGATGAGATAAAGTTTATGACTACTTCATAGTGTAAAAGTGCGTGGACATAGTTAGATCTATGTGGTGTGAGAACTACACATACGTGTTATTATGAATAATCTAAATATCCCTATTCATAGTTTCATTGAGATTGGACATCAATGGAGCGGACAGACTAGCATGTGTAGGCTTACTCCTTAGATAAGATCCAAGCAGCCAATCTCACGAGCTGAATGTGGTACCTTGAGTTAACACATGGATGTATTCGGGTAATACATTGGAGATCGCTATAAGATAGACACTCGGAAATAACTATATACAAGTGTTGGTGTCATGTCCTATTGCAGTAGCAGTACAAGTATCCTCAAACTTAAGATACCGGTTACCTTGTGTAGGAGTTGCTATATTTTGGGTCATACTTATTCATACCCTAGCAATCAGGATGACACGGGTGATTACGGGTATAGTGTTAGCCCATGTAATAACCCTAGCTATCCCAAAGTTAGACTTGTTCACGAAGAACACCACTCGCCTTTATGTACTGAGATTGACTAGAAATCTATTCTACCAATCTCATACTCTGATCAAAGGTTTATGAGTGTGTTACTTCCACAAGAGGCCTTAATGTAAAACTCAAATTATATCACTATATCAGAATTGATGGATACTGTCTTGACTACTCGACTTACCAATGAATGATAATCACTATACCCGTAATCACCTGTATCATCCTAATAATAGGGTATGCATGAGTATGACCCAAAGGATAACAACTTTATCACAATGTAACCAATATCTCAAGTTTGAGGATACTCATACTGCTATTGTAATAAGACATTACACCAAAACATGGATATAGCTATTTTCAAGTATCTATCTTACAACAGTCTCAAATGTATTACTGAATACATTCATGTGTAAACTCAAGGTACCACCTTTCACTTGTGAGATCAACTTCTTGGATCTAATCTAAGGAGTAAGCTTACACATGCTAGTTTGTCCGCTTCATTGATGTTCAGTCTTGATGAAACTATTACTAGGGATATTTAGACTTTTCCATAATTACACATGTGTGCAATTCTCACTCCACATAGCTCCCACTATGTCCTTGCACTTTCATGTTTTGAAATAGTCATGGACTTTGCTTTATTATGTAAACGAGTATATATATATACATAATACCATCAAGATATATAAATATAGAAGATCATCAATATATAACAAAGTTGTCTTATTATTAATAAATAATAATTTAAAACTATTTGTACGTTAGTGACTAATAAAGATATGTCGCCCTTATTACCTCTAAGACATGAATAATGTCTAACATGAAGATGTAAAGAAGGGAAACATGAAGTTAAGCTAAATTTAGGAGATGACTCTAGGGCTAGACCTAGAGGGTATGATGATTGACTTGCCAAATGAGTTGCTTATGGGAATCCCTCCTCTTGTAATTACTCTTTTCTTCTCGACCACCACTCCTTTTAGCTAGGGTTCTTCCTTGGCCTGTCAATTTGTTAACCCTGAAGTTGTTTATAATATTATTTCTACTACTTCTCCTACTATTAATGCATCATATGCTATCTCAGTGAACCCCTCACTTGTCCTCAAGCTCCCCCAGTTGTTGCTGCTCCATCCGTCACTGCCGTCATAGGGATGTCATTTATCTTTGATGTTCCAAGGATGGTTGCTCCGCCTATACAAGACAAGCGCAAGACTGTAGGCTACTCATGAGGAAGAAATCAATGAAGACCCTCCTCATGTGGAGGATTAATCTAAAGATGATGTAATGGTTAACTTTTCTAACATTTATGATGTAAACTACTCTTCCTTTGAAACTTTTTATGCAATGAAAGATCAGGAGCACCATGCATTCATGTAAATCCCCTCATAATGTCTTTAGCATTCACAATATCTCTTTACATGAAATTAATTTAGGTATAAATGAGTCACCTAAAATGGTACCCATAACCAATGATTTAACCCTGATGAAAAATAGAGATTGAAAATAAGCTTAAGCGTCACATGAGCGATTTTACCTGGTCCTATAAAGACATGCATGTTATTGACAGAGAGATTACAAAGCATCACATTTTGACCGATCCAAAGTTCAAGCTAGTGAAGTAGAAGTAACGTCGACTACGTCATGAATGGGCTAATAAAGTTAAAGCATAAGTGGTGGAAAAGCTAGAGGCCAAGTTTCTTGAAGTTGTTGAATATGCGACATGGATTGCGAACATTGTCCATGTGGCCAAGAAGGAAGGGAAAGTGAAGGTTTGTATAGACTTTAGAGATTTGAATAAAGCATCGCCCAAGGATGACTTCCTATTATTCCATATCGATGTGTTGGTAGATAGAGTTGCATGGGCTACAATGTACTCTTTCATGGATGGATTTTCAGGCTATAACCAGATTCTCATGGATATTATAGATAAAGTCAAAATAACTATCATAATTGAATGGGGTGTGTATTGCTACAAAGTCATGCCGTTTGGTTTGAAAAAAGCTAGCAAAACTTACCAGCGAGTTGTGACGACTTTGCTCCATGATATGATTCATGAAGAGGTCAAAGTCTATCTTGATGACATGTTTGTTAAATCTAAGACCATGGAAGAGCATCCTAAGCTGCTAGACCATTTCCTCACTAGGATAGAGAAGTACAACTTGTGCCTCAAACCGAAGAAATGTGTTTTTGGTGTGATATCCTGAATATTTCTACAGCACATTATGAGTCAAAAGGGGATTAAGATGGATCCAATTAAGATAAAGGCAATTCACGATATGCCAGCTCCCAGAATTAAAAGAGAAGTGAGATTGTTTCTAGGGTCTCTTCATTACGTCAGTCGCTTCATAGCTTAACTAACTACCATTTCTGAGTCGATATTCAAATTGTTGAGAAAGTAGTAGCCAATAATCTGGAATGAATAATATCAGTTAGCTTTTGAAAATATTAATACTTATTTGATCAATCCACTAGTTCTTAAGTTATCAACTTTTGGCAAGCCTCTCATTCTATATCTAGCTATCAAGGAGTGTTTAGTAGGGGAAATGCTTGTCCAAGAACAAGATTATAAGTGTGAGCACGCAACGTATTATTTGATCAAGAAGCTTCTTGAGTATGAAAGCTTATCAATCGGTTGTTGAGAAGATGTGCTTAACAATATTTAGCTTAGTAAGAAGTTCGGGTACTATTTCTAGTCCTATAAGATTCATGCGATGGATAAGATTGATCCCATGAAGTATCTATGTCAATCTCTAACATTATTTGGAAAGCTCTCTCACTATTGCTTCTCCTCTCTAAATTTGATATTGATTATGTCATGAAGAAGGTGATTAAGGGTCGAGCAGTCATTGAATTCTTCGCTAATCAAGCCCTCGACTCAAACTATGTTGAAAACTTAGATTTTCTTGATAAGCAGCCAGCAACCGTTAAGTTAGTAAATGAAGAATGGAACATGTTCTTTGATGGGGATATGAATTGATGAGGGGTACATCTTGGGGCTATCCTAGCGATCCCACAGAATGAAGTCATCCCATTCTCTAAGCACCTTCAATTTCCCATCACCAATAGAGCAGAATATGAGGCGTGCCTTTTTGGTAAGCAAGCTTTAAGAAATGTCAGGGCGTCAGAAGTTACTATCACTAGTGATTCTGCCCTAATCTTTTGGAAGTTATCGAAGATTGGGAAATCAAGGAGGAGTAACTTCTATCATATCTTGATGTAGTATAGGAGTTAGCCGTAAAATTCAAGAAGTGTCATTTTCGGCATATCCCCCATGACAAGAATCAAATTGCAGATTCTTTGGCTACCTTGGCATCTATGTGGGAATGTCCTCCATCCTAACCCATTAGGCCCGTGGTCTTTTAATCATCTAAAGAGCTATTTTATTGTCACACCATCGTGGTCGTTATTAACACATATGAGAATTTTGTATCAGGGTATAGTATGGTTAATCTAAGATGGAGAATTCCCACTAGGGGAAATAGATTTAGAACAATTATCTCTTCCATGGTTGGCTGCTTAATTTAGAATTATCGGTGATGATCTCTTAAAGAGCAATAGTGACAGCTTGCTTCTAATGTGTTTTCTTGAAAAAGAAGCTTCTCTGGTCATGAATTGTATCCATGGGGGAGACTACATCACTCATATGAATAGCTTAGCCCTAGCAAAGAAGATTCAACTGCATGGTTATTTTTGGACCACAATGATAGCTAATTGTATCTCCGAAACAAAGAAATGCTATGAATGTCAAATATATGGGGACATTAGTCATGCGCCTCTGTCAGATCTCGACAATCTTTCAACTCCTTGGCTATTTTTGGGTGGGGATTACTATTATTGGTGAGATCTGACCCTCTTCGATTAATGGGCATCGATATATCATTGTGACGGTCGATTACTTTTCTAAGTGGGTAGAAACTAAATCTTTCACCAATATAACCACCAAGAAGATAGCCAAGTTCATTGAGAAATACATCTTTGCACGCTATGGGATGCCTCACCATATCATGTCCAACAATAGAGTTTAGTTTTAAGGGGAAATGGCCGATTTGATTGAAAAGTATGGCGTTGAGCATCATCGCTCATCTCCCTATAGACCTCAATCAATTAAGAAGATTTTATCCAAGATGATAACCACTTATTGTGATTGGGTAGATAAGCTTCCATTTGCACTTTGGGGGTACCGAACTAGTGTGCTCACATTGATAGATCAAAATCCTTTCTCCTTAATTCACATGATGGAAATCATTCTCTCAGTGGAGACCGAGGTCAGATCTTTAAGGGTAGCCATGGAAGCCAGGTTGAAGGAATCATATTGGGAAAAGCCTAATTTGAGTAATTAGATATGATTGATGAGCATCACCTGAAGGTCGTAGATCACCTTTAGATGTATTAGTAGTGCATGGTAAAAGCGTACAACAGCAAGGTCAAGCACTAGAGGCAGCCCTTGAAAGTAGGGAAATTGGTCTTTAAGAAGTTGAAGCCCTCTAATATCAATGCTAGGGGGAAGTTCAAACCTAATTGGGAAGGCTGAAGGTCCTTGGTAAAGGAACATTCAAGAATGGACATGAATGATAATGAGTTTGTGAACCCGATCAATTAGGATAAGCTTAAGCGCTATCACATTCAGGAAAAGAATTAAATTGTAAAAAAAAGCAGCACAATAAAAAAAAGAAATTATGTAGCAAGCCCATCAACTTTCCTTCTTCATATAGTTGAGAAAAAAACTAGGGTATTCTTTTGCTAATTAATCCATCAAAATGAAAACCCGAAAAAAGGCCATCTAGGCAAAAAAATTAGGACAAAGAGTGAAAATGGTGAGTTGCCAATATGAATATTGAAAGGCCTTTTGGCAATAGTGGTTAGGTCATTGGATATTTTGTATCATGAACTTTTGTAACCCAATTAATTTCATTTAATGAAAATATTGTTATTGCTAAATTCTTATGAGTGTATTTATTTTTAGAGCTCGTGTGCCGTAATGTTAAAACAACACAAGTAACGTTATTTATTAGTTAATTCATAGTAGTTTGAATTAATGTTGCATTCATTTAAATGCATAATAAAAGCTAACCAATCCACATCATAATGAAATCATCTAAAAGCATAGATAGGGATGAGCTATATTTCATCTCTTCGTTGCGCTAATAAGGATCAACAGTCTCCTCTCCCTCGTCCCCTGCCCCTCCTCAGTGCTCTTGTGTAGTAGATTAGCCCCATCGCACTTGTCTGAGTTGGTGAGTCCCCAATATTCATCTAGCCATCCCTAGTAGTAATCAGCCCAGGTCTTTTATGCAGTAAAGTACAAGATCATCATCATAGGAATTAGGCTATTATAAAAATAAAATATTTTTGTAAAGTCATAAAGTGCAGCACAACTTTAAAATCTAAGGCAGAGAGAGAAATCTTCAGTTTTACTTCCATATCTAAGATCTTTGGGAAGATGGATGACATACACTTTGTAGTGTAGTCAATGTCCTTAACACCATACATTTCGATTGACACAAGCTGTCTTACGTTCTTTTGAAGATCTTCGATTTGGCCTTTAAGTACATTGAACTTCTTGTGTACTGAGAGACCACTTTCACGGTCCAAGGACTCAGTAGGTTTAAGAAAGATCTTGCTCATAGATTCAAAGATGAACTTTTGTACCTTTGAGACTTTTTCATCTGTGTTGTCATTGATCTCCTTGCATACATTATCAAGCTTGTTGGTTGGAGAGTTAATGTTCAGTATAAGCTTTTGATCAGATTTCTTTGACACCTCATTCACAACTTTCAAAACTTGATCGATCTTCGAATCTTGGTGTGAGCACGGGATTTTTAGTCCCCACTCGCGAGTTTGATGATGAAGCTGTAATATATTTTCCTTTGCTAGTCTTCTACTTTGACAGTGTCTCGAAGGTCCTCGGGAGAAGCATTCCTCGTTTCTTTAAAAACCTTAGATATTTTCTTTATTATCGGCATTACCACATTGGCACCGATATTGCCACCTCATTAGTAACCAGGCCCGATATGAACCAAAATCAGATTGAAAATCATTATCATCGATGTAACTAATATCGGTACCAACGCCATAACATCGGTACTGATGTTAAAATTTGGTACCGATGTGGTGACATCGGTACCGATGTCACAACATCAGTACTGATGTTGCTAAAATCCAATGACATCAGTACCGATGTCATAATGACAGCATCAACAAATTGCAGAATTTCAGAAATTATTAAACAAACCTTTAATAATTAATACTAGTCACTTTCAACACTGTTGAAGTGGCTGGAAATGGCCCTCCACAATGTTGGATGGGACTTTAGTGGAGAAAAAATGACAAAAAGCCTAAGGATAGGCTTATTGACTTTGGATTGAATGGAGCTCTATCAAAGGAGGAGCCTCATATTTAGTAGGGGGGAGAACGAAACTGAGAAAAAAAAGAAAGAGTTTCAGAAGGAGAAACTCAAATTTTTGCAAAGAAGAAACACAAAAAAAACACAAAAGGATTTTTACTAAAATTTCAAAAGGATTGGTTTTAGTATTTTTAAACTTCAAAACTTAGAGGAAGAAGGACTACTAACTCCTCTCTTCCTCCTCTTTTTCTACAAATCATAACTTGGAAGTCTTGCCTTCCTTCAAGGAGTACACCTGTACTCTTCATTTTCATCAAAAAACCGCAAACCGGATCAAAGAAATGATGAGAGCTTCCCGGAGGACTTCATGGACCTTGAAGAACGTGGATTCATGACTATGGGGTAAACCTCTAAGTTCCTAGAGTTTGTGCTTACGTTTATATGCTTTTATTTTTTAAGTTTCGTTTTGTTTTCGGATATTTCCGTTTTTGCATACCAATCAGTTTTCTGAAATTTACAGTATGATTTCAAAACTTTTTAAGTATTTTCTTTACATAGACATATTCTACACATCCCG
>CATIWQ010187794.1:0-34584 GCA_949673415.1 Euphorbia schlechtendalii | reverse complement strand
AAGTGTCCCATTTCTGTTCCTGGATAGATATAGCTTCTAGTTAGACACAATGAACTTGTATAAGTAGAATCGATAGAGAAAGCATCAGCTTTAATATGCCTTCAGTTCCCTGCAACTTGCTGCTGGCGCTGTGACCCAGCCCTAACCCCATAATGACAGGTCTTGGAGCCACTTGAACCATCGGAGAAGCTGAAATTCAGAGAAATTCCAAGGATAACGAGGAATGAATTTAAAGTAACAAATCACAATCATAAGAACAAGATCCAAGATATGTGTACCTGCAACAGTGGAGTTGAGTGTAGAAGAACTGGAATTCGACCCCAAGGAAACTTGAGGAGTAGGCGAAACAATAGGCGGTTGAGGAACCCCTTTGCAAACCAAGAAAAAAGAAAAAACCTGTTAGCAAACCCTGATGACTTACTTATCTCTTAATGTGTATTGTCGATATACCTGGACAACCGGAATTGTTAAGTTGGATATGACAGAGAGGCGGAAGTTGCATGGCGAGAGTGGTGTTAATCGGGAAAGAGCTTAAGTTAGTGTCGTTGAGTAAGAGGCAAAGACATCCTGACTGGTTCTGGTGAAGCTGGTTTAGGTTATTGCAGCAAGAGGGAGGAGGGGATTGAGAGAGGCCTTGCACGAATGGTGCGCATGGGGTCAATGGTAGAAGCCGCGGGGTGCAATCTGCTATTGTCGGGGCTTCAGACAGGCTTTTGGATGGGAGCCAAATGAGTAGCACAACAAGTAGAGAAAGAGCCATTGTGTGTGTGTGTCGGAGAATCAGCGAGTGTAATTTTTAGGTTAGTGAAATGAGGGGCTGAAGAGATATGATTAAATAGGGTAGAAAGAGCTAGCAAAATGAGCATGAGTTATTACATGCATATCTGGTGTGTGTTATTTTGCATGAAATTCTTGTTCGCACATACCCTAACTAACTACTGTCTCTGTTCTGTTCTGTTTATGTTATGTTTTTTCATTTATGGATGGCGAAACCCATCTTTGGTCCTTGAACTTTTGGGGATTTTATAACTGGCCATTGATCAATCAAAGCAATGGATATACAATCTTTCTGTTTTCATAACTTCTACCTCAAAATTTTGTTTTTCCTCTATAATGTGTAGGGTAGTTTGGAGTTCTTCTACTTGGCGTACTATGTTATTTTGAATAAAAAGGTACAAGACTTTAGGGTTTACAGTACGTTTAACTTCTATCCTGGTGTAGTTACAAAATTTGAACGATCCTTCCATTCAGACTCACATTTCTTCAAAATTCGTTAAACGCTTCAGGTGCGGATGCGAGAATGAGGGGCTATGTTTTTGGGCTAATTCTATAAGACATGTAGCCAATAATGTGTTGTAAAAGTAGATGATAGGATCAAGGGTGAAATTCCACAAAGTTCAAGTATGGTGCATTTCACCCATACTTTTTTTCAAATTTTTTTTGACACATTAGCCTTATAAATAATAACGAAAAGAAATTCTCACCCGAATGTAGATTCGATCCTGCAATCTCTCAAATCACTGCTCCAGTTTTAACCATTAAACTAAGACCTTTACCACCAATGCTTGTTTATTTATCTATTGAGTAGAATAACTTTCTTCTTATAAGCCAGCGGTTTCTATCGTATGATGTTGGTTAAATATATGAAGTAGAAAATCCTTATTGGCTGACTCATCTAGGTGTGAGACATGGGTCAGATTTAGATGTAGTCGGGACAAAGCTCTGGTGAATCAGATGAGTAAAAAAGAACATGAAGTAGAGATGCTAGAACTAATCAAGATCATTGTAGTTATACCTTAATAATCATGAACCTTTAACCAATATTCTCCTACCAATCAAAACGACCTGCACTGGAATTTTGTTGTAGTATGAAAGTTCAAGTCTTAAGATTAAGAACTAGAAAACGTCTAGATATTTTCTCTTAAAATTAAGACCTATCATATAGGCACCAATTATAAAGCTAGCAACATGTTTTATATAACGGCCTGTCAACGTGACTTTTTCATTAGGCAATATTTATATTTTATTGTTCATGAAAATATATTGTACCAACTAATTGAATCTTAATTTCATTAATTGCTTGCTCTCTCCTTGAATTTGACAATTTCAGTCAGATTTTTCTTTACAAGTTGTGTTTACAATTGACCTAATGTATTTCTGTTGGGTCTTTAACTCCACTTTCATTGTAGTGGATATTCTGTAATGGGCTTCATATAAGCCTTTAAATTTACTGGACTTCATCACATTAAAGTTGAACCCAACCCATTAATCTATCTATTTATTTATTGAATAAACTTAAAAAAAGTACCCTGGGGTTTCTCTCATTTGCAAAATGGAGTTTGAGAAATTTATTTTTACAAAAAAGGGGTCTGTGGTTTTGCAAATAGAAGTTTCTCATTAATAAATTATATCGTTTTTATCTGAATTTTTACGAGATGGTTCATAAATATACAATACACATCATTGATAAATTTTGTAGTTTTTTTAATAGTCTAGATTTTTTTAATTAAATTATGATAATGAACTTTTAAAAATCATAAAAAATAAAAAATATTTCCTAAATTTACTCAAATCATGAAGTATAGTTTTAAATAATAAGGTTTTAACTATTAGTATGTTAAATTGTTTCAAATATTCAATGTAACACCACTATTTAGAAACCACGGACCCTCTTTTGCAAATTTTTTGAAACTACAGACCGCATTTTGCAAAAAAAATTCCTCAGACCCCGTTTTGCAAATGAATGAAACCACATGGTACTTTTTTATGAAACAAATAATTTTTTAAAAAAAATGATGAAGAAAAGGTGAATTGTCACTTATAAAAAACATGTTAGCAAATCTCTTGTTTCCCTTTATATATGTAAAGTATTTAATAATCAATTTTCTTTTGAAATAATTCCAATACCATATTACATTATTTTAAGCTAAAACAAATATTTCCTGTGTATAGTTTACAAACTAGGATATCAGCATTACTAATAATTCAGTGATGATTACAAATTAACAACACATTAAAATGAAAAGAATAAGAGACGGGAAACATTGTTAATATAAATATCAGGTAGAGGGAATATATGTATAGCTAGCTAGGCAGAGAATATGAAGTAAAAAGCTCACATGCAATGCAAAAATACAATTAAATAGATCTAAAACAAAGTAAAAACAGGAATAACAATACTTTGAAAAATGACTTAAGAACCATATTCCTCACTAAAAGTACGGTTCCTATTCTTCTGAATTGTTCTTTTGGAGAGGCTGAGAATTGTATTCTTGCGTTTGGATTAAATTAAACTGGATGAGCCTGGAATTGACATTCAGTACTTAGAGGAAATGAAACCCTAAATCAAGTGGGTTGAATTAAATTAAAGTTGAAAAGAGCAGAGCAGATCAGAAGTATGCAGCTGTACTGCATGGTGATGAGGATCAACATTGATTGCAATGGTTGTTATCGCAAAGTTAAGAGAGCCCTTCTTGATATTCAAGGTAAATGATTTTACATGTTTTCTTGAAAAATAAAAATATTTTTTGCTTAAGAAAAAGAAATTAATAGTAGAAATGGTTGATTGAACTGTAGTACAGAAGTGGAGAAGCATTTGATAGAGAAGAGTGAGAGCAGAGTAAGTGTAAGTGGGAAATTTGAACCATATGACGTGGCCATTCATATCAGGAACAAGACTAAACGCAGAGTTGAGATTTTGGAGATTCATAATTTGCTCCTTCAACATGATGACTCTGCAAACTAACTGATTTCCATTTTATCTCATTCTATGTTTTTCTTCTCTATTTGTAATTTGGATTCTTCTCTGTTCATATATGTTCTGGATTTGAGCTGTTCTTAGTTTCTGCTGTATTAGATCTGGGTTTTTGTTTTCAACTTCAGCACCATTTGTTTAGTTGCATCTAATGAAGTTTCAACATGTTTCAATGGCTGTGACAGCAAAAAATTATCATCAATAAAATAACACTGTTATTTGTATGCTAAGGATAACTATAGTATTTTCTGAAAAAAATACAAAAGATCTGATTTCTTAATATAACCGGGCAGCATATCTAATCATAGAAATACTCGAAAAATATTAGGTATATCATATAAAATTTTATCCAATTTCAAGAGTTGTAGTTATTTATTAGAATGGTAGCAAAAGATGAAAATGTTACTTTAGCTTAGTTTCACTACTGGCTTTCTCCACTGTTTATACGTTTAGTATATCTAAACTCACATTTTATGGTTAGATTTGGACAAACATATTCCACTGCAGGCTCGGTTTGTGATTGTATATACGAATAATTTTTAAATGAAATTAATAAGTTGTTAATGCCATATTATATAATAAAAATTAAATGTCACAGTTTCATATCTAAATAGTTAACTGTTAATTTAATAATTTAATTTGATATTTTTTCTTTATCAATTTTAGACGGTGAAAGCAGTTGTTTTATTAATTTCCATTTATTATATAGTCACAAATTAATTTTTTTTTATCTCAATAGAGTTTTAGCTTGAAGAACAAATATTTATCCTATACATGGACAGGGCCTGGCTTCGTTTGAGAAAGAATTTCCAAAATTAACATTCTATTTATTCGACTATGTTAGGCATGAACAAAACATTTTTATGTGAGGTGTGACCTATGTCAAATTGTTTCGAACCATGCCCTCCTGTTAAACAAGTCAACTTGACATTAAACGTGTAATGACCATCAATTTGGAGTATGTTAAATTAATTTTTTAAAACTGACAAAGTGATAGTATATATTATATAGAACACATAAACCTCCGCTTTGATAGACGATTATTTGTTTTATTATCAAATGAAAACTTCCATTAAATTAAACAAATTTAGGATTATATGCAAATATTGTAATGGACTTTACTTATTTTGGTAAGAAATGAAAGAGCTGGAGTAGTTATTTATGAAATACAATAACTACTACGTCAAATTCATTTGTTTGAATATCTTCTCAAAAAGACAAAAAAATGGGATATAATTAATTAAAATATGTTCATTTTTGAAAAAATTGAAGAAAAGTCTTTTAAGAAAATGGGCTCGCAATAATCGGGCCGGACTAGATTTGGTCCAAAACCCGAACACAAACCCCAAAATTAGAACAATTCAGGTAAAATCCTAATTTATAGAAAAAGTAAAATTGTAGCTTTGGATCTTGCTATTTCCACCATAACGATCTGTGTGTTTGTATGAAGTGTCTTTGATAGATCGAGCTTCTATTCCAGGAAAAACTGCTCTCTCCATTTCTTAGGTACATCACAAACTTCATTTCTGCTTCGTTTTTCCTTTTTTCATCAATGAATGAATCCCTACGTTCAGATTTTCCCTTTTTATTTATGGCTTTGTTGATTCCCCGTTCACACCATAGACTTTTCCTGATATTCAGATCTCTTTTTGGTTTTGAACTTTAGGTCTTCGTTTGATGATTAATATGTTTCACTGTTAAAGCATTTGTTTTGTTACGGTCTCTAATTCTATTGATTGCTTTTTTGTATTGCTTGTTTTGCATTTTGGCAAATGGTACTAGAACCTCTTAATCTTCATATATAGAATAATAAGAAAAGGAGGAGGAAACTAGTATACAATATTAGCACAGATACCCAAAACTGCTGATGGGACTCGAACGTTTTTTAAACCTATGAGATACTCAAGCTTAGATCTGTTTGCTTGTTTCATGAGTATATATTGATTTTATTTTCACTGATTCTGATTTGTTTGAATTGCCATAACAGTTTTGTTTATACATTTAGTTGCTAGACTGAAAGAGGGATATGGCAACAATCAATGAGCCTTTGTACCCAATTGCTGTTCTGATTGATGAGCTAAAAAATGAGGACATTCAGCTCCGTTTGAACTCAATCCGAAGGCTATCTACGATTGCACGTGCACTTGGGGAGGAAAGGACTAGAAAGGAATTGATTCCTTTCTTAAGTGAGAATAATGACGATGATGATGAAGTACTTCTTGCAATGGCTGAAGAATTAGGAGTGTTTATTCCTTATGTGGGTGGTGTGGAGCATGCCAATGTGTTGCTTCCACCTCTGGAGACTTTGTGCACTGTTGAGGAAACCTGCGTGAGGGACAAAGCTGTGGAGTCATTATGTAGAATTGGAGCACAGATGAGGGAGCAGGACTTGGTAGAGTATTTTATACCGTTAGTGAAGGTTGGCTTCTGTTCTCTCTCTCTCTCCATTCTTTCTTGGAAACTTTTGTTTTGCTTGATTTGTAATGCTGCTTCTGCATGAAATTTTGATGCATTTGCCACCTTTGATATTTATTCTAGTTACCAGTTCTATTCTCATTCACTTATAATGTTTTTTTATATACAGAGACTGGCTGCTGGTGAATGGTTTACAGCTCGGGTTTCTTCATGCGGCTTGTTTCATATTGCATATCCAAGTGCTCCCGAGACTTTGAAAACTGAACTTCGAACGATATACAATCAGTTGTGTCAAGATGACATGCCCATGGTTCGTAGATCAGCCGCAACGAACCTCGGAAAATTTGCTGCTACTGTTGAACCTGCACATTTGAAGACTGATATCATGTCAATATTTGAGGATCTGACACAAGATGGTAATCTGTTATATACATGCTCATTTAATTGCCTCACAAATAACTAGAATTATGTATGACATGCATATTGACACATTTTTTTTGCACTTCTTTTATTATGTGAGTAAAAATAAACGCAGCATTCATGACTTCCAGCATATGTTGAGTAGTTGGTTTATCACATTTTAAACTTCCATTGGCAGCCTTTTGGCAATAAATAGATAAAAAAATCAAGAATAAGACACACAATATCACGGGTCACCGGCGGAGAACTGTTCTCAATTATCAATGTCAAAGACTCGAAGATATTTCGCTCTCTCTCTCCCCTGTGCATCCATGTGTTCATGCAGTTTGCAACAGTTTGCTTATGTCATGTCTTTTTTTATGGTTGCTTAGCATTGACCACTAAACTATAATCTATATTCTTATATGAGGCATTTTTTATGGGTTTTTTCAGTCTAGTCACGCAGTTTCTCACGAAAAATGATACTCAGTCTTGTAGCATTTACTAGGATATGATTTTAGATTTCTACAAATACAGAAGTATTCACAATTGTAAGTCTTAAGTAGTGGTTTACAGTTGATGTCCATTGTCATTAAAAACACAGCTTATACCATGTTATTGATACTTTTATCTCGTGTGGTTTTGTTTGATGTTTTAGTTATTTCTTCACAGTTTTTGCCCTTTTATGATACATGAGAAAGCTCAAAATTTTCAATCACTTATATAGCATCTATAGGTGATAAGACTGCATTTTTGACATTGCTACACTGATCGATCGCTGGCTGAATGTGTTCATGAGTCTTTAGCTTTTTTTCATTTCAGATCAAGATTCTGTCCGTTTACTGGCTGTGGAGGGTTGTGCTGCACTTGGGAAGTTGTTGGAACCCCAAGACTGTGTGGCACATATTCTTCCTGTCATAGTTAATTTCTCTCAGGTAGGCATGGATTGTCTTTTCTCTGTTAGTTTTTTGCATTTCTTTCTCTTGGCATAGCCAGTCTCATTTGAAAAACACTTATACTTATGAATTCAGAAAAATATTTCGAAGCATTTTTCTTGAAGAATCGTGTAGTTTATTCTTGCCATGTTAATAATGTTTGAAAAGGCTGTTGCGCTGTTTTCATATTCGTCATTCTTAGAGCAATTAGTTGCAAAATGTTGTGGAACTAATAATTCTTGATGTGGCATTATATCTGATCAGGATAAATCTTGGCGTGTTCGTTATATGGTTGCGAACCAATTATATGAGCTATGTGAAGCTGTTGGTCCTGAGCCTACAAGGTAATAATTTTTCTGCTCAGATTAGTTTTGATGCATTCCATATTTTAAGATTGAGCATAGTATTGTTTGTGTGTGTTTTTGTTTGGCCACTTTTATGTAAGAGATTCTTGCGGTGAAGATATTGAATTTCACTAATAAAATGGATATCTTAATTATCTTTTCTGTTTCTTTGGTTAGAAACTTCTTTTAGACTGTGGGATTCCATGAGTATAAATAATTTGGTTTCTGGGGTACCAATTTGCTTATTTGGTGTTGATATGTTTCAGGTCGGACCTTGTTCCTGCTTACGTTAGGCTTCTTTGTGATAATGAAGCTGAAGTACGTATAGCTGCTGCTGGGAAAGTGACTAAATTTTGTCGGATTTTGAATCCAGAACTTGCAATCCAGCGAATTCTTCCATGTGTAAAGGTATTCCTTGCCATGAACAGGTTCATCTAATTCAAGCGTCTTGTTTATGTTGTTATGATCAATTAATATTCAAATACAGCTTAGGTGTTGTACCTCAATAAATAGCTGTTTTTTGTCTACTTTAGGAACTATCCTCTGATTCATCTCAACATGTCCGTTCTGCTTTGGCTTCAGTCATAATGGGAATGGCACCAGTTTTAGGCAAGGTAAGATTTATGCCGTTGCTATAATAAATAACTCATTCTATCCAAGCCGTGAGTGTAAATGAAACATTCTTGAAACTAATTTGTATTGAACAGCCAAAAGATATAGAAAGTTGGGATATTTGTTGACATATTTCCTGGTTGAACTAATGCCTTATGATCTTAATAAACAGTAATAGCTTGTAAGGTGAACCATTTAATTTTATTGCTCAGTGCTGATGGTTTTGTCATGCATATTGTGCTATTTTGATGACATAATCATGTGGATGATAACCTATCAAATTGAGATTGTAAAAGTAGTTTGTACTATAGTGGGTGAAGAGTAAAAATCCATTCTTTTTTTATTTTGATATATCAACATCATTTTCTGTTGGAGTGGACATGCTTGCATATTTTTTCTATGTTTGACGTCTTTGGCGATCATGCTTTTCAGATGATGCTAGGCACCATGTTTTTGTTCTCATATTTCAGCTGCCGCTGTTTTGCATACTGCTGTTTCTTAACTTAATGAGAGTGTTTTTTTTAATCTTATTGAATATGCTTTGGTTCCCATTTATGTAGGAAGCAACTATAGAACAACTGTTGCCCATTTTTCTCTCCCTTTTGAAAGACGAATTTCCTGATGTCCGCCTGAATATCATTAGCAAGCTTGATCAAGTCAACCAGGTCTGTCTGAAATCCTAAATTATTATTTTTTTTCTAATTATCATCTTTAATTGTAATTTATAGTCTAATTAAATTTTTCGTATCTTTATACACTATGAAGATTGTTTTCCGATATTCTCATATTGAGATGGGTATAAGAGACTGTTACTGGACTAATTTAAATTCAAACATTATTCCTTTTGCATATTTCATTTTGATTGAAGCGCCAACCGGTGAGGCTGATATGAATGTGATTCAAGATATTTACAAGCTTCATAAGATAATAAGCATAAATGAAATTATTTTCTAATTTGTAAATGATGTATGGTAAATTTCAAGTACATTGAGTGTAGTTTTATTAGTTTCATTGACAATCTTTATTTTTGCTATGCTGTTTAAGATGTTATTGACAGAATTCATATTAAAACTGCTATTTCGCTAGCTCTCGTATATGTTTATTTGTTGATGTTGGTGCTGATTTTGCAGGTGATAGGAATTGATTTGCTCTCCCAGTCTCTCTTGCCAGCAATCGTAGAGCTTGCTGAGGATAGGCATTGGAGGGTCCGGCTCGCAATAATAGAATACATACCCCTATTAGCTAGTCAGTTGGGTGTAGGATTCTTCGATGATAAGCTTGGTGCTCTTTGCATGCAATGGTTGAAAGATAAGGTTTATGAAGTGCTATTTCAAAATGTTGATTTTGTCTTACACCACGTATATGATCATACCCAATGTATTGCTGGAGGTTTTGCACTTGTTTAAAGTCTTTCGACTCGATTGCATGAAATTGCATCCTATCATTCGGGTTGCATGCGTTCCTCTTCTAGCTTTTTGAGCAGTCTTGCAAATGATTTTACTTGAATGGTGAAATTGCAGGTTTACTCAATTCGTGATGCAGCTGCTAATAATGTGAAGCGCCTTGCTGAAGAATTTGGCCCCGATTGGGCTATGCAACACATAGTTCCTCAGGTTTGTTCTGTTGTGTCATGTGCGTGACTTTCTATTAACAAGGTCGTCATTCTTACTCGTCAATAATTTCAAATGAAGAAAATTACGTGGATCTGGCCCTGCAAAAAATGCAGGAATGTTATTGCATTGCTAGCTGGACCTTGCTAAATTGTCTATCTTATCATGCACTTAATCATTCATTTGCATGGTCATAATCTTTTGATTTTAAACAAATGATCAGGAGGACCCGAGGCTCTTAGAATTAGTTGATCAGCGTTTATACCTATAGAGAATTGGAAATTATACAGCATACCACCACATAAAGAGCGTAAATGTTTTTGTCATTATATTATATTTCCTAAATACTTGATGATTCTATTTACAGGTGTTGGAGATGATCAACAACCCACACTACCTGTACCGCATGACAATTCTTCATGCAATATCCCTACTTGCTCCTGTTTTGGGCTCTGAAATTACTTGTTCCACACTTCTTCCAGTTGTGGCAAATGCATCCAAAGATAGGTAAGCTAGCTTGAATCCATTGCCTGATTATGAAATCTGACATTATCTTGGTTGTACTGAGAAGATGAGCGTGTTACAACAGGGTACCCAACATCAAATTCAATGTGGCAAAGGTGTTGCACTCTCTTATTCCAATAGTTGATCAGTCGGTGAGTAGTTACGCTTCTTTTTCTGATACGGATCATTTATCTAAATAAGAAAAGGGCGTAACAAGATTACATATAGCATATGGAATGATGAAATTGTAACGGGGATCGGCATGATTGAATGTTGTAGGTGGTGGAGAAGACAATACGGCCATGTTTGGTTGAACTGAGCGAGGACCCCGATGTTGATGTCAGATTCTTCGCAACACAAGCACTACAGTCAAGTGATCAGGTTATGATGTCTAGTTAGATTGAATGTTGTAATTAGAGAATTTCTTTTCTGTTTCCCTTTCTGGTTGATTTAACAAAATTTTCTTTACTTGATGTATGTAATACTTTGCATAAGGTTGCAAGATTACTTCTCTCTGAGATTCTCTTGTAGACGATTTACCTTTTGTTCTTTTGATATTGTATTGAAACTCGACTCCTAGCTTGTATTATGATGTGCTAATGAGAATTCTGCTTTAATTAATGGGTTCTTTTCCTCGGCCTTTTAAAAGCACTAGATTCTCTGGGAACTAGTATTTTTAATTTTTAATATTATTAATGAAAAAGAATAATAAATTTAACTAACACATGAACATCTATATAAAAAAATTAAAAATTTATGTAACAATATTTTTTTAGATTTTAGTAACTCGAGTTATCTGATCTTGCTCAAGACACATTTGGTATGGAGAGGTAAGGAACTTTCTCCACTTTAAAGAGCGTGCCTGAAGTGGAAACTATTCTCTGCTTCCTTTTTTCAGAAAAACATGTTCTAACGTATTTTTTCAAAAAACTTGGTTATTCACATCCTATAAAAAAAAGATAATTTAGACAGTCTCACTACCAAATACTCGTAATCTGTCAAGAAGAAAAGCTTGTATTCACACAATTGGCATTAATACTCTCTTGTAATGTTTACTTGTTTATTTCATGATATACAGACATGTGCATACACCTCAAAGGAAAGCCCTATACAAAACTGAACCGGCAGCATATGTACAAAATGTAGTAGAGCAAACAACATGGTCTAACCCTCAAAGAATGGGAGGGTATCCAATTTATTCGGATTCGTACAATCTGAAGCCATCCATCCAATTTTGTTGTTCACATTGTCATATACCACCAATTGCCCCCTCATTGATATGTCTGCACGAATTTCATTCAGCACAGCATATAAATTCATAATTTTTTGGAAATAACAAGAGCAAAGATGAGGTAGATAAGCACATAAATGGAAGCATGGGTACCTCCAAGTATAATAGTCGAACCATCATGAACATCGCTTCCATCAAGAATACCCAAACACACATTTCCCTTTCCCTGCAAAACAGTGATTTCACTCATTCATTATTACACAAACTCTTGCTTAACTGAACCGCGCTGAGAGCTCGTTTTTACATTGATGATTAAGTAGCCTTCTGGAGGAATACGAAACTTCTTGGAGATAATCCACCACTTGCTTCCAAACTGAAGGGTTACGGTCTTAAACAACTGCTTCACATCTGCAACTGATCTGCACCCAAAACAAAACTAGCCTACTTTGAGGCCAAGTTTGTTCGGCTATCTATGAGAAATACATGTAGTTATGTGTTTGGAAGTACCTGACTGGGAATTCGAATTGCCAACACAAGGGCAATGTGGCATCTGACGTGTCTTCAACAAGTCCACCCCCAGAAACCTCTTTCAGCTATTTATTAACGCTTCCAAGTTAGAACAGAACTCTGAAATCAGGCTCAGAGATATGAAAATAATTTACTTACAGATTCAACCAATTCAGAGTAAGCCTCTTTAGTGAAGTAGGTATAAGAACTACCACTGTCGAACACTATACGTCTAACTCTTCTGCCCTGCCCACCTAAACTCAGCGGGAAACTTCCATAGTTTAACTTCACAACCTCTGTGTAATACCATTCTCTGAAAGAAAACACTACCAAACTTATAATTTCTCCTATTAAATTAAAATTTTAAAATCCGATTTGTCCCGTGTCTCATATCCTATGATTATGTACCAGGCCAGGACTCATAACATGACACCATATGCACAGCAATAGCCTGAAAATATTATTTACTCTACAAGTCATAAATTAAAAAGAAAGCACAAATATATAAACAAACTCACATTGAAGGACTGTTGAGCATAGGAACCCAAGCCATTCCCCGGTGCGGTACAAAATCATCGCCTAAGAACAAAAATCCACTTCCATTTATGTCGCTTGCCAGGCAATGGCCTACCACATTGTTAATGATTCCCCGGCTTGCCAATTGAGAAGGTAAACTAACTTTTGCTTTGCTCAATCCAAGTATTCCGTCAGTCTTTGCCAAGGTGTCTAGAAGTAAGCCTTGCTGATCATATGCACACCTTTCAGACATACAATAAACATGTTCATATTTCTGCATTTCGATATTTAAAAAAAAATGCAAATAAGTGGGTACTGGAGGAGCTATATACCCGAAAATAAAGTTCAGTTTAGCAGAAGATCCATTTGCCATCATTAGGTTAAGTTCATCTCTTGCAAGAATGCCCATGGACGAGCTATGGTCAGCGTACTCTATCTCATAATCACATTGTTGACATACTCCAGCTTCACAGTAAGAATTTTGATTTCTTTGAAGTTCCAAACACAATGAATCCTTTGGTGGTAGAATATTGTTTTTTCCTGGCTTATACAAAGCATTTGCTCCCTACATCAACCATAAACAAAGATTTGGTTCAATGAATCGTATTTCAATCAAACAAATTCATAAACTTTATTGTGTAAAAAAAGTAGAGTCCAGGTGATTCATCTAAAGCCCACAAGATCGACGAAAATTTTTTCTTTTTTTTTTTTAAAAAAAGAGTTACCTTGGCACAGCTGGTGCAAGGAGCATCACATTGAATCCATGATAAGTCACTTGCAGTATCGATATCAAGATAGAAAGGTCTTGGAGGACTCCCAACAAGAATGTATGTGAAATACAATCTGCATCAGGGTAAAAACAACTAAGAGAAGAAAGAAGAATTATTGGGCAGGCTCTCAAAGGTTAATGCAAAGCAGAAATCAACATGTGACTTTCGGCAAGCAATCGTGAATAATACCGGTAAGTTTACAAACAAGAAGAAACCCACTAGTGCATGTCAAACTCACTTTTAGTCGCATTTGCATTAATCACATAGGGGTTCTCAGCAGCAAGTGAATCTCTCAACTCACTAAAAGTGACAGCAGTGATTCATTTTGCATATAATTAGCTTTAGCTGAAACAAAATGTGAGTGTGAGAGTGAAAATTTAACAGAAAACAAGAATCTTTTGTGAGGTTCACCAGGTCAAGAACTAGAGAAATTTTGCTGATATCCCAGTTCAACTACAAACTACATTAGGACTCGGTCATTGCTCACTAATAATGGATCATGGAGTTTTTACCAAGAACACAAATGAACCAATAACAATATCAATGTTCTAAATTTATGTTAGTTTTAAGTTTGAACACCACATCGGCAGAAAAACTGAGAAGTTACAGTTATGCCAACAGTAAGCACAAGTAAATCAAGCTGATCAACGTTATAACATGGAAGAATATTAGTAACTACAGTAAGATCCCTACACCAGATGCTTGCATAGTGCTGCTTCTGGCTATCAAAAGCACTTTCAAAACCTTAAAGAGGATTTGCATTAAAGTAAGCGCATCCTTATTTTAATTAAAGAATCCATCGTAAAGTTAAGAACTCAACATTCAATTGGTCCAACAAAAGCAACTTTTGGGAGCCCAACAGAATTGAATCTTGCCCTATCAGATTATAACATAGAGAACGATTTTAAAGACATACCCATCTGGATAAACATTGCCCCTGACAGGAAAAACGGAAGATGAATCCAGAGCAACAGCATTTGTAGAAGTCAACCTATTACTCTTACGAAGAAAAACAGCATCTTTCACTGGTAACACTAAGCTCTCCTTATTTACAAACTTGACCAGCTTACTCTCAAGGCCATTCTGCGGAATCTGACGAATGCCCAATTTGTGATACAGTGGAAAGATAAAAGATTGAGGCTTTTGACCATCGTCATCATCCGATTCAGAAGTCTTTAATTGGTCAAGGGTATTAGAAAACAGAGAGCTAAAGAAAACAAGAGCAAAAAGAGAGATACTGACAAAACCCAAGAGCTTTCTGGGAGTAGTAAAAAAGAACCTCTGGATTTGGGGGTTTTGCGGCGGAGGGTTTTGAATTGGAATTGGATTGATTTGGGAGGGTTGCTGCTGGTATTGAAGATAATGGTCATCATCGGAGAGAGTGAAGGCAGTGATTGTTTTGCCTAAAGAGGGATTGTCCGGCGGAGGAAGTGAAATAATGACAACTCCTTTGATGTGAGGTGATTGATCAGACTGCATTTTCCTAATTGGGTGTTACCAAATCAGCAAACTAAAAATTAGCTGCAATGAGATTAGAATTAAATCAGAGAAAAAGGGGAATTTGAAGGCATGGCGTCTTTGTATAAAGTACAGCAGCAAAGGACTTGACTTTTGTAGTTGCTTCGAAAGTTCGGACATGGATTTAAAAGTCAAGGTGATAACCAATTGCGTTTAGACGTGTGAGAGGAATCAACGGGATCGGAGAAGATAAACAAATAATAGTAGTTTGAAATTGAAGGATCCTTTAGTAATTCTGTGACTGACTGACTGACTGGTTTAGCGGGTTTTTTTCTTAATTGCTGTTAGTAGTACTCTAGTAGTTGCTAATACCTGGCATTTGGTTTCGTGGCCAAGTGTTCACTCCATGCCATAAATTTAAAAATAAATACTATGAAATATGATAAATTATTTATTTATTTATTTATTTATTTATAGTTATTTTATTTTGTATGGAATAATTTTTGTTTATTAAACATAGAAGGAATAGTTATCTTATGCGAAACAAATTGGAATTTTTGTAAAAGAAAATAATATATATATGTATGTATATATATGATGTCATCATCAAAGAACTAAATTATTTTTAAATGTTGTAAATGGTGATAAAATTTTGGAAAATTAGTTATTATATCACGTATTGAGATGATGCAAGATAGCAAAATATTAGAATGATTCACCAATACTAAAATTCATCAAAAGTTTTTATTTTATTATTTATTCTACTGCATAACATTGTTAATTCAAATTCTATATAAAATTTGTTATTTACTACTGGCGGCTGATTTTTACATTACATCTTGTAAGCTGACTACTCACGTTATTGAACAGGTAAAAGGCTAAAACTTGATTTTGTTGCTTACACTTTTGCAAATAATCACTTAATGGGCCATGGACACCTGGGATATCCTAGAATGGGGAAAATTTAAGAAACATTCATTTTGAGTTTTCATATTTAGTTAATGTTTTATTATTAAATTTATTTTTTTTTTTCATTTTTTATTATCTAAATTCATTGAATACCTTTTATTTAAGCTTAACTACTTTTTAGGGATTATGAGATTTAATCTTGAAATTCAATTTTTAAATTCAATTACGGTTATTTTAGGATCTTCTTCTCACATTCAATTTCTTTTCAAAATTCATTTGTGGTTTTTTTCTATAATTCAATGTTTTCATTTTCTTTCCAAATTCATTTGTGGTATTTTTATCTAATCCGATTTCTTTTATAAACTTGATTTTCTTACTCATCAATTTATTACGAAATCTCCAGTTTAGTATCTTATCAACATCAATTTAATTTTAATTTTGCGATTCAATGAATTCAGGGTTTCACAATATCAATTCAAAGTTACGATTTCCAACACAACCTCCAGTTCGATTTCATATGTAATCAACAATTGCTTCGCTCGCGTTCATTTTTCCTTTCTAGAAAATATACCATTTCCAAAGGAAGTATGCAATTTTTCAAAATAAATATACGATTTTCCAACATAAATATACTATCTTTCAAAAGAAATATACGATTTTCCCAAAGAAATATACAATTTCCAAGAAAATATACCTTTAAGCTTGTCATTCCATCCTTTGTCTTTGAAGACATTAGAAATATACAATTTTCCCAAAGAAATATACCGTTTCCAAAAAAAATATACAACAGAAATATACAAAAAAATATACAATTTTCCGGAAAATATACCATTTTTCAAAGGAAGTACACAATTTTTTAAATGAAATATATGATTTTTCAGAAGAAATATACCATTTTTCAAAAGAAATATATGGTTTTCCAAAAGAAATGTTCAATTTTTCAGGAAAAATATACCTTTCATTTTGTCGTTTCATGTCTTTGAAGAATGAAGAATTTAGAAATACACAAATTTCCAAAAGAAATATACTGTTTCTAGAAAAAATTTACAGTTTTCCCTAAAAAATATACCATTTTCTAGGAAAAAATACCTTCAAGCTTAATGTGTCATCTTTTATACTCGAAGAAATTCTTGGTTTCAATTTTTTTTACGAAATACACCAATGATGAAGTTTGAATCATTGTTTTCGTTGTAAATCGAAAAAATTGAAACTATAATAAGAGAATGGAAATACATAAGTAATGTAATAGAGAAAAGAAACTAGAAGCTGCGGAAATCGGAGAACGCAAACTAAAATCGGAGAACATAAATGCAATTGTTCGGAGAACGGAAAATGACCATGGCGGTTTGGACGAAAACAAAAACTAGAACGACAATGGTGATTTGAGAGAAAACTACCGTTTTTAGAGAGTTAGTGTTTGGTTATGTTTAAGAGTTTAAATTATTAATTAATGGGGATTTTATTTTGATTTGTTTTTGTGTTGGGGTATTTAGTGAATAAAAATACTAATTAATGAATTGTAAAGTTTAAAAAAGGCATTTACAAAATACCAATCTCCAATATTTAAAATCCTATTCTATAAGGGGGTGTTTACAAAAATTACCCCCAAAATGTGGAATGGTTGGAATGGTTAACTCCAACCATTCCTCTATGTTATATCTCAAAAATGGTAAAATGGGGAATGATTATTTTAATATTATAACTTTACTTTTTTATTATTTTATTATTGTATGTGTATTATGGATTTAATATTTATATATTTTATATTATGGGTTTATTATTTGAGTATTATGAGTTTAATATTTACTTGTGTATTATATTTTCATCTCATTGTTACTTGTTGTGTATCATATTCCCATCTCGTTTTACTTGTGTGTGTATATATATATGTATATAATATTTTATATAAAATACAAATTTTAGAAACTTTAATTCATACTAAAATAATATAAACAAACATTACAAAGTAAAAATAATGCAAATAGTAATGAAAACTACATTAATAAAAAACATAAAAATAAACTACATAGATTAATAATGTGGTAAATCTCCCTGACTTCCACCCGAATTGAAAGAACTCAAATTCGCCATTTGAGGCGATGCAAAAGTTGTCTGTTTGTTTTGTCATTCTCCTAGCATAAATTTCATTTTGTCTTTGTATAAGATGATTACGTAGAAGAGGGTCTGAAGTAGATTCGGATCTTTGAATTGTATTTCCATTCTTTCTCGTTGCATGTAAATAGGAAAAAAATTATTCGTAATGAAGTATAATAATAATAATTAATTAATGTGATATTTTAGTTCAAGATATTATATTTAAGATTATAATTTATTGAAAAATAATTATAATGTAAGTGGTGTAAAAAATTAATATAATAATAATAATAAAATGTTATTACTTTATTGAAATCTGAAATAGAAAATGAAAAATGTAATAGATGTTTGAAGTAAAAACACTGTAAATCCTCAAAATAAATTTTGGGAAATGAAAAATGGTTGGAGTTGCTATTATAATTATTTTCCAGTTAAGTGCTTTTTATATTGCAGATGTATTCTTCTAGGATTCTCTACACACACACAAATATATATATATACATATATACACACATACATACATACATGTATACATATATACATACACACGCTATATAAGGTAGGTTTTTCTCTTTTATAACTATTTTCCATTTTTTCTTTTTTGCTACTTTTACCATATTTTAATATGAATAATATATGACATATCAATGGATCTGCTTTGCCAGTAAAATAGTTGAACGATGGTAAGTTGACAGAATTTCCATACCAAGAAACGATATCCTTTAGCACCGTCGATTCATTATGTACAGGTGATCATCGATGAATGTACTGTACTCTTTTAAGGCCGAACCCATTGCACACGTATTTTGGCTAGATGTTTCACTCTGACCCCCCAGTAAACTTTGAAAGTGAAACACAACCACTATGACAAACATTTTCAAATTTCAGTCCTTTCTAACGATTAAAATTCAGCCTGTCCACACAGTTAATATCACCACCTAAGTCACTTTGTACGGAGACACAAGTTAGACAAATAGTGATCCATAAAATTTAATACTTTACGAATTGATCTCACATTCATACCACGAATCTGATATAGAAACCGCACTAAAATACTACTCTTACACCTAAGGTTTTCAAGATCGGAGTTTGAAAAAAGCAATTTCATTCAACCGCTTCCCAATTCTAACTATCCCACCACATTATCACCAATACCTTCCTACTCTGATAAGGTATCATCATGGGCATTTTCTTTGTACATAGGAAGCCCCGTGCTCTTCAAATCTGTCAATGCACAAAGAAAAAATCTGTGAACTACTATACTAGACGAGCTAACTCCAAATACAGTAAGTGCATGGAAAGTGCAAAAAATTAAGACCAAAAACACTGACAATACTTACTCAGACTTAGAGAACCACATCTGTTGGAATGAGCCAAGAGAAGCTAATATACTCCCTCCTATCCATACACTGCATGAAACATTGTATGCAGGAATTACAACATCGGAAAATTCTATTTAGATAATACAGTGTGGAATTAAATAACCAATGAACTGTTAACATGCGGAGTAAAAGAGTTGATGAAATTCAGCAAGCCACCCAAACAGAAGAAAGTACACTGGAATTCGGACATCTTTATCGACACTTATGCACCCGTTGGTACATGGAATTGAATGAAATAGGACGAAATAGAATGGGTATTTTTAAGGACATTTCGCCCTATTTCATTCCATTCCGCAAACCAAACTACATCAAAATGTAAATTCGAGCAGCAGTCTCATGCGACCATGAAAACAAACAAAAAACTTCCTACCAAGTCCAAACTCACTAATCTATTAACCAAGTCCACAAATAAAACAACAGAACATATAAAGTAAATCCAGACTTCGATAATTCATAGTTTCTATGGGTAAATGGCATGTGATTAACACTAACATGTCATTTGGTTCGCAAAACGGCTATTCCGTGGAATAGAATAGGACATGAATAGAAAAATTTAAAATATAATAGATTATTTGTATGAGACCCATCAAAGCTATTCCTAGCTATTACACCTTCCATAGAATAGTCATAATAGATCCAACACAAACAATATACTATATTCCACATTCTTTCCTTCATTTATATTCAATTGCATGGAAAGAGCCATTTATAAGTGTCTTGTTTAAGTAAATGGGTTCTTAATTGCTTTTAAAGAATTTAATTCAGAATTTGAATCACCCCATATAATGGAATGCTGCCATTTCCGTGAGATAACCAGTATTGCAAAAAACGAGATAATCTCGAACTTTATTGTGCATTGTTAATCAAGTTCTGTTAAAAGAACTATAATAAAATAAAAAAATGCAACAACAATCAAACCTGAATCTTCTCTCTGTGGCATTTCCACTGGCCAGTACTTTGACTCTTGCAGCATGAGGAGACTCCTGAATGTCAACAAATGGTTATTTCGTAAAAATCTTTACTGACAAATGCATCATCAGTAGTTCAGTATTAAGCCCAATAGAATAGCATGACCATTTTAAACAATTTTATAAAGTAGATCACATAAACCAGTCCTCTAGGCAATGGAAAAAGGCACTGAGATTAACGCTGCATAGAAATAAGATCGAACGATATATGAACATGCATTGCAGAAGAAACACACCTCCAACAAATCTTTTTCAAGGCGTTCCTTCAACTGTTGCATCGATGCTGTGCCACCAGCAAGCTATATTTAACAGAAAGGACCAAATCACCACTGAACATTTCGAAGAATAAAATGCAGTAATGCTGAAAAGACCAAAATACCACAATCCTCCTGCTATCTTCTAATTTATTTTATCATTCAAAATTCATGGAATTCACAATTCCATTAAATTCACAGTAACAAAACAATGACTCAGAAACAGATCATCCATCTATACTAGATTTATCATTATGGTAAGCATAGTCAACTCATCAAAAACCAAATTTACCAGAATGCTACTGAACAATTCTCTCCGAATATCCACATCACACTTGTTAATGCTCTCTATGACCTGCAAGCATCAAGATTTAAGATGATAATCAGCTAAAGACCAAGGCAAAGAAACTGGTGGGTCCAAAAAGCACTAAAACAAGATACACAAGCTTGAACTCACCATTTGTGGCAAGCCACGAACGTTAGGAGTAATATCTGAAAATTTCTCTACACCAGGAATTGTCTGAAAATCCATTACAAAACAAATTAATGCTGTATATTGATAATACATACAGGCAACAGAATAAAATGCACATGGAATAATCAGGCGGTTAATTAATTATTAATGCTGTTTTCTGTCTATAGGTCGACAGCGTAGACTAAAAAAAAAGTAGGGCATCGCCTTACATGAACCATAAAACTATTGAGTTCTTTACATGATAAATTTACGCAAAATTTACAATCCAGATTTAGGAAACTTGGAGGCTAAGGAATGAATACAAGACTAATATTAACAAAAAGAAGAAGCTAGGCCATAGTGATATTCTCAAGACTAATTAAATGATTGCATGCCAACAAAATACAAGTTACATGAGAAGCGAGAAAATGAAAAGGCGGATCACATCAAACTTCAAACAACAAATAGAATATGTACAAAAACTGTTGAATTCCTTTTTATAACAAGAGCTAATCAAGTTCATGACATATAATTGTAAAACATACAATTCTACATTCAACAAATAAATTACAACTTAAGAAAGAAAAGAAATGGAATTGTAGACTACTAGAGTCTACCAAAGATTTAAACGAAGCCAGATCTATTCTAAGAAGTTTTTCCAGACTTCCTTTAGGTCAATTATATAGAACTCAAGTATATGAAGATTCAAAGCAACAACATATGAAACGGTGTCATATCAAAGAATTAATGAGCCAGATACCTGAGCCAATGATGGATTGAACAGAATATCTGGGATCTTGAATCTATCAGCTCCAATCTCAATAGTTCTGTTTCACATAGAAATTACAGAGAAGATAAATAACTGCGAATAACTGACAGCTACTTCCATTAGCACGAGTACAGAATACAGAATATTGCAAGATCTTACTGGCCATCTGGAAGCTCATATGGTGTCATTGGAATATTTGAGTACGAGCTTTCTGCATTTGTACAGGAAAGGGGTGAGTGAAGAGAGCGTTGGTATAAAAGATCCATAAAATCTTAACAGAAGTATATAAGAGGAAGTTTTTTAATGAGGTTTTACAATAACCAAAATAATTATTAATTTATATATCACAAGCAGAAAATAGTATCCATGAACCAAACACGTAGCACACAAAAGAGGACTAAGAATGGGAAACCATGTCTGCAGAGAATTTAATAAATCCATGACAATTTTCTGAGAATTAACACAATTGTTTAGTATTTTTTTATTTGCTGATCAAACTAAGCTGTCTAAAAAATGTGGAGGGATCATCAATGAAAAAACTATCAGCTTTATTTGATTCTAGATCACTGGCTTGTCACTGAAAAATAGTGTATAACACCCAGAGAATACCAACAGATCAATGTCAAGAAAGTCAGATGTAAACAATGTACGAGATTAACACACTCATGTTTGAGCACGTCAACTTGATGAAAGTATTTACGGTTGCACGAAAATTGTAAAAAAGTCATGAATATATTTAAGAGATGGTGAACTATGTAGCATGGAAACTAGAACAGAAATTGAAATAGGAAAAGACACCACGAAACGCAAAATAGATCATGGCCTCAGGTAACAAAAGAATAATAGTGTCAAAAAGTTTCCATGCTACCTTTCAAATAAACTTCTCCTTATGATATGGTATTAAAAGAACTTTGAAGTCAAAACTCAACATATTTCCATACACAGACGAGAGGGAGAGAGAAGGTATGATACCAATATAAACCAAAGATATGCATACACTAAACTAAAAATAAACGATCCGAAGTTAAACATGGTAAAAACATGGAATAGGAAAAGAACATACCATCATAGGGTGTATCTGGGGCACGGCAAACACATTCCTTGATATCACTCGCTATAACCCTCTGAATCCAAAGATAAAATTCAGTAGGTCTAACTTGTAAGTTAGCAATTTCATCAGTAAGGATGAATTTTGACAGATCAGTCATTGACCTGAGAGTAGAGTCTGTAGCTATCTGTTGTATTTGGAAAATCAAGATCCACAACCTATGTGATTCAGAAAACAAAAGATGAGTCCAAAGCGACCATCTAAATAATGATATTGAATAAATGATTCCTCAGGAAATATACGCAAGAAAAGTGGTTTCTTGTATCAGAATACAAAGTCAAAATGAAGCAAACTGATGGTCACTGAAGAAGTACATTGAAAAGTTAGATAAAAAAATTCAGAATGTTCATCTAGCGCAGCACATTATAAGTGGTGCTGATCAATACTATTAGCTCATGTCTTTTAGATAAGATTGGCACTCAAGACTATGAAATAAAACCAAGTGAAGAGCTTGAGGCAGAGATATACGGCTATTGTATTATTTATTTCCTGTCGAGTTGATATGTTCACTCGAAAATTGAATATTAGTTTGATGGAACTTTACTCTAAAGGACACATACCTCTCAAGCCTCAACTTACACAAGAGGTGATTACTTTATACAAAAATGCCAGCAGATAGCAATTAAATTTTACAGACATCCTTTTTTTTTGCAAATTGTAGAACTCAACAAAATTGCCATTCATCACCTTCATTGCTTGTGCCTTGTATTGTACTTGAATAAATTAATCAGCTATATACACCGCATAAGCCTAAATTTCTATGTGATGAGAGAATGTTACCAACCAAAATTTTCCTATTTATTGCAATTTAGCTAGCAAACTTCTACCAAATCCAATCTAACAACCTAGTTCCCACTCGCAAACTTCTACCAAAATCAATCTAACATTCTAGCTCCCACTGAACAAATCAGTCACTCTTCTCTCACAATCCTTTTCTGTATAGTGTGCATCTCAAACTCAACTTTTCTACTGCTCGCAGCCACTCCAACGAACAGCTTACTGGTGATAATGTGCACAATCAAGACTTTTTCCTTGACCATGCAAATACATAGAACTTCCCACAGAATTAAGGTTAAAAATCCATATTAACCAATACTTATTTGAATTGCATTTAAGTAGGATAGTACTTTAATCTTAACTCTTCGAGTTTTAACAGAATAAGGAATTATTAATAATATCATAAAAGGAAAGTTGGTATAGGTATGGAAGGGGATTGATGAGTCATGAGTGTGAGAACTAACTCAGGATCAAAATTTGAATATGTAAAGTAAGTTAATCATAATCCATGGCAGAAGTTCACTTGAAATTTGTAAAACAAAAAAATAGAATGAAAATTAAAGCAATTAAAATTTTGAAGCATAATTGTCTGTAAAAGTGCAGGGTCATGCTGACATGTTCATAGAATTTACAATTTACCAAACATTGGTTATCAGTTTTCAGGAAGAAAGGTGGAAATGAAAGAGGGAAAAAGATATAGAACTTTATTGTTTATTCACTATTGGCCGAGACAAATTGACCAGGACCATTCTCAGATTTAAACTATGATAAACAATACCTTTACAGTAGCATGTATTGCCATACCATGAGAGGCAGTGCCTGTATCTACAAACATTTACAACAACTCAACTGAACTGCCAATGACAGTTGACAATACCTGAAACTCTCCTGGCCGGTTCTCCTTTCTCTTAAATGAGTACCTGGGTTTTATCTGCAAAGCCGAACAAGCAAATATGCTTAAAGCACACAATAAAGATGCATTACACCAATATCACCAATTTAACCTGCTCTTTGAAGTTTGAATTAAGTTCAATAAAATAGTTACTTACTGTGATACCTTTGCTCTCCAAGCTTTTCAACAAGCATTCTGTTAGAAATTCTCCTCCTATAGGAGAAGAAGCCACTGCCTATAATCAAATGAAAGGAAAATGGAAAAAGGTCATCAATCTGTCACTCACTGATAACATAAATCCACATTAGACTTGTGCCACCATATAATATAAGTTTGACCAATACTTAACTGTCTGGTTAAATACTTAGAAATATAGCGAAGGGAGACAAGAATAAGATTTTCAAATGTTCAAAAAGATGAAAGCAATTTTAATGCTATCAGGCATAAATACGTTTCCTGGTACTTAAGATCATCATATGCTCCTGAATTTAACCATGGTGTTTGTTAAAATTACACAGTGGCCACTACATTTACAGTCAGTGTATCAGGTGGGGTTCCGGCAGATGATATTTCATATCCTAATATACTATGTGGTTTTTAAGAAAGATGCTAACGTATCATCACCTCTAAGAAACATGATTGGAAATTATTGATGTTTATACATTAGTCTCAGTAACAAGTACATCATTGCAACTACAGCCGTCACATTGTATTTCACCTATTTCAGTGCCATTTCTTCAGATTTTTTCCCTTTTAATTTTGATGTCTTAGTAAATTCAATAGAAATTTCAGCACTAAGATCCCCACGGCTGTCAAATTATGCAGCAAAGATGCCGTTCTCAAATTCATCCAAATTTTGTTATTCAAAATGAAATTTGAGCATCACTGCAGTCATTGACACTAACACATAAAATAGCAAACAGCTAAATTTAGTTCAAAGAGTTAAAAAATATAATGCTTTAATAAACATCATTGGTTGTAAGAGAGCAGACCTTTTGGAGCACATAACCATCATGCACTGGAGCGACTGTAGTTGATCCTCCACCACTATAGACAGTGGAAGTTTATCAAATTTGGTTACAATTAAACAACATCTAATGTGTCAAACAGAAAATTAATGAAATATAAGGTAGGAGCATTCTTATTGGAAATAAATGGTTCCTGGTCTTTGCATTTGTTTGGGAACCTAATATTTGAAAAGATTCAGTTCATTTCATTTTATTTACAAAGTTACGTCCACGACAACGAATTGAAAAGAGGAATCCATAAAGCCAACTGAACACAAGACTTGGTCTTTATTGTTGTAGTATGCAACCAGCATAGAAAGTCAACAAGTTTGGCAAAAATTAAAATGTAAATAACTAAGGTATCCGGTGATTACAGGCTTTACAGTTGACAGAATAATCAATAACAAGGTGGAAACGAGGAAAAGAATATTACAGAATATTAATAAAAAATTCAAAGGACAATAAAAAATTTAATTAAATAATGGGTTAAACAATAATCGTATATTATCCTACCAATCAACAACAAGTGAGGTAGGACGCCCTGATGCAAAAGATGTGAGAACCTGAAATGATGAAATATATAAATAAAAAACCGCACTATCTCATACTTAGAAGAGGAAGAGGGCTCAAAAATGATTAAGAATATAAAAAAATTGCATTCAGGAAACAACATGCGACAAAGGACAAAGGAGATGGTAGAGAAAGTACATACAGCATTCTTAGCTAGAAATAAAGCTGGAACATTGTACTTTTCAAACATAATCTCCGCTGTCCTGTCAAAGATACATCAAATTCATGTCATCGAGAAGTACTTAAGCAACAAAGATCCAGATGAGAACTTTTATATATAGTTCGAATAGACTAAACACGTCAACTAAACAAAAGATGCATCAAGAAAAAAACCATTTTTCTAAGTTAGGGAAACTTAGAATCATCAACTTTATTATGATCAAGTTTAATCACTACTGAAGTAAAACCATCGCGTTGCCAGTGCAAAAGTATTGGAAATGGAATCACTCTTACAACTAAAAGCTTTAAGCCAAAGAAAAGTGAGAAACATTGAGCCAAATCAAGGTCAAATCTAGCCTTTCAAGTCAGGGACACCTCATTTTTTGCATCAATTAAACAGTCTTTTACTTTATTGTTATTCGCAAAAAAAGGAGTATGTAATAAGCACTTATGAAACTATTTCACCGTGATTTTTTTTCAATATGAAAGCATGTAACAATTTACATTCTTAGTTGTCATTCTCACATGAAAATAACCCCCATTTTGTTTTCATATAAAGAGTTAACTTCACGTCAAACAATAAAATAAAGTAAGCATGAAAAAGCTAAGTTAGAATTTGGAAGTACCAGATCTTGAGTAAAAGTGGAGCCACACGTGGCCCACATGTAAATATTGATAAATTTTGAAATAACACTAGCATATATTTAGGAGCTTATGTGCCTCTCGTCTCCACTAGAACGATAATCTTACACACAGTCTAGTAACATAAGTTATCATGCAATCCTTCTACTTAAGCAGGTAGCAGTAACTTTATTTGACAAAAGACAGATTTAGCATACCCATTACCAAATATGTAATGTCCATAGATACCTTTCTCTCTGCTGTTGACTATTGAAAGAAGGTTCTGCAAGCAGCATAGGGTGTTCCTTGGAATCAATCAACAGGCATTCCCTAAAGAAAGTAACATTTAGATTGATTCAAAATCATCGGAATAAAAAAATATGCAACATGTATTACATAGCAATTACCTGAAAGCATGATCCCATATTCTGTCCACCATATCCCAATCAACAACAACTCCATCCTTTATTGGTGATAAAACCTAGTGATTCAGAATAACAACATGTTCAGTCACTTAACATTGTATGAAATAAAAACATCCTGATCTTTTTTTCTAAATTAATAGAAAAAATAGTCAGGAAACTTGCCTCCATATGATCTCGACGAAATCCTACATCTTGAAATCCCACATATAATTTACGTGTGCCTTTGGCTTTTTCAGATTCTTTGACATTGCTCTTGGAATCTATGGTGTTCTTCTCATTATTTGCAGTGTCATCAACATCCATTTGATCAATTGCTCCCACAACCTGAGAAGTTATAGGCCGACATACAATTAGAATTTTAATCGAAATAAACAATAACAACACTTGTATGCATGCAAAAATATACAGTATATCATACTATAACCTCATGTGTGTTATAGTCCACGCTAGTCCAAAACTGGAACATTTAGCCATGCCAGACAATAGCACTAATAATTACTGTTAATGCTAATCAGAAATGTGGCTTAGGAGAGCCAATCTTTGAAACAGAAACGTAAGATACCATATTAATATATGTTGTAGATTATCCATACTTAAAAACAGAAACACTGAAATAAAGTCATTCATATGACAATCAAGCTGCTAAACAGACAATGTAATTAAGCTTTGACACAAGCTTTATTACAATTATCCAAGGTCATGTAGGAACATCGTGTCTCAGTCTAGTGGGCCAATCATTATCACTTTCTTAACCAAGATTCTGCCCTTTATTAAACATTCCATTTATAGCCAGAACTTTGGCAGTGTGTGAGCAGTACTAAAGCTACATGGCTCTCTGTAGGATGTACAGTACGCATACTAATACATCTAATGATGACCATGGATTGGCTCTTATATTAAAGTAATGCACATTCTCCAAAGAACAATGTACATATACGCAACTTTCATTGACAGGAAATAACCTCCTGTTGAACAAAAAACGAGGGACTCTTGTCAAAAGAGGA
This sequence comes from Euphorbia schlechtendalii, assembly GCA_949673415.1. Lineage (NCBI taxonomy): Eukaryota > Viridiplantae > Streptophyta > Magnoliopsida > Malpighiales > Euphorbiaceae > Euphorbia > Euphorbia schlechtendalii. Next base: position 6,136 of record CATIWQ010187794.1, on the reverse strand, counting down.
AATGTCACCAAACACCAAAACGAGCATTCTCTGAATCCTAAAGTTCTCCAACACAATTGCATTTGGCCAGCCAAAGTCATACAAAAACCCACTCATACTCTTCTTCTTTGGGAGCTTTTCAATATTTGTTTTTCAAGCTTAATTACTTGAGTAATATCACATTATCTAAGCAAGTCTATCAGAGGCATACATTTGTTTTACAGACATTATTATATATTTTTATACCTCTACCATTTAATATACCAAGTCACCAACTCAAAAAAAAGGAATGATTCGTTTTAACACCTGCAACCTTCTTACACCAGACTATTATGGAAAGAACAGTTATTCATGTTACATTATAGAAATAAGCATAAGTTGAAATTGCACAAGTAACTTTAACAACAAGCTTTATTTTTTTTCCAGAAAACAAGGGGGAAAACAGAGACAGCAAAATTGGGCAATAATGCAACAAGTGCATGACAACAGCATTGGCAGGGATAATTGAGAATATAGGTGTAAGAAAGAGTGCTAACAGAAGGAAATACGGCCTTGGGAGCATCTTCGCCAGCATAACCAGCTTTGCAAGTGTGGGAGCCAAGGTCAATGACTATAGCTGATACTTCATCTGCATTAGCATGAGAAAATAAAAGCAATTACTAAAGTGAGGCCGGAGAAGAAGAATAGAAAGTTAGAGAGCTTTTGAACTTACCACCGCCATACATGATCGGAAGCTAAAATTCGGGTACGTCTGAAAATGTGATGTAATTAGGGTTTTAGAAAATGAGGACGTTTGGCTCAACGAAAAAGAGAGACCGGAAAAGAAAAAAGGGTGAAGTCGAATTGTTATTTGGTTGGGTCGGGTCCTTTAGGTCCAACCCTGTTTAAATTTCCGCTCAATTGGGTCGAACCACAATTTAACCTAATCAACTAAACAACGAATAAGTAATTTAAAATTAAATCAGGCCAGATAAAAAGTAATGAACTAAATAAAAATGGAAATTAACCAAATCTCTACTTATCAAAATTTGTTTACATACAATATTCAGTTCACACTCCATACTTCACATTTTAATTTACCCAGTAACGGAATCAGACTCCAAACTTTGGTATGGTACAATTTTACAGTGCAGATAACAGGACGATAAACGATAAAGGTAGTGATTTTTTGGTAAAACAAGAAGTATTTGTATTATTTAAAGGAAACTAATATCATGTATATCATTGAGAAAACTAAAATACTTGAGCTAGCTACACTGAAATAAGAAAAGTCGTTGAATAATAACGGTTCATGAACACTTTATTTGTTATATGTTTTAAATATTTACGTTAATAAATTATTTTATATAATGTTATATAAACACGTACGGTTTATGAGGAAGAATGTCTATAAGGAATTGAAATATCCCATGTCAATATTTTTGTATAATGTTATATTACACAGGTTAAAGGGTTAAAAAAAGAAAAAAGAAAAAGAGAATATGAAAGGAAAAAAAATGAGATAGAAATCTAGGTGCAAGGATCAACCATGTAACATTTGAGTGAAAACTGGTGTAATTTGTAAATACTTTTACTTCCTTGTATCATTCTGGCACTTTTACAATATATATATTATAAACTTAACATAATTACACATAGTATGACCTCTCCGACAGGGGCGGATGTAGCCAAGTGGGTCAAGGCAGTGGATTGTGAATCCATCATGCGCGGGTTCAATTCCCGTCATTCACCTTCTATTTAAATTTTTTCTATTTTGAATTTATAAAAAATAGAAAAAAGAAATCCAATCCGTTTTTTTAGTACATAAAATCATTCAGTGTAGACATGATTAATTCGTTTACTTCTTGCTCGAGCCGGATGAAAAAAAATTCTCATGTCCGGCCAGAGGGGAAGTGCCCCACCAGCCCCCTATCTCTCTCCGCCCTTAAATTTACCAAAATGATTGTCCGATTAAAGTCGTAAGACTAATTTAAATAACCATCCTACTTTGAAAAATACATACATATTTGATCCTCTATGTCAATATGTGGACAACAAGCATGAAGTTGAAGCTTGAAAGAAAATACAAGATTTCATTAGGATAGAGCCTTGGATGTATAAAATTTTACTAGCGAGAAGGACTCCTTGTCAAGCTAAAATTGTGTGAAGGAAACTTAATTATCCACAAAGAGTGAAATAACTCCAAAATGAGTCTATTACTCTTGCATTCATGTATATTGTCGTTTATGGAGCTCTTGTCGTTTCATCAACTACGTTAAAAAAATATTTCAGAATCAACACTTAAATACTGTTTGTTACATATCCATAACTGTCTCATAGTGTGATGGTATTACAATTAAATTTTCTCTTTAGTAGAAGCACCACCTTACATTGTTGTATCTTTTGTATTTGCACCCACCAAGTAACCTCGTTTTTTAGAAATCAGTTTTTAACATTATCGATATGCCCATCCAATTGACTAGTAACCACTGCTTTATTATCTAGATTTGGCTCAGTTCTTGCTTGTACTTGTTATAAAAACTTCAACATCTCATTTTTGACACCCGTAGAATTTGTACAACCTTCAATTTGGCTGTAAAGTTCATGAAAAACAAACTTCATGCTTCAACTCTATCATTATGGTCAAGAATCATACACAAAAAAAGTCCCTGTGTTTAATGGCTGTAGCTTTGGCAACATTGTAAATTATTCCTATGTTAAGCTCTGGTCTAGTGGTCACACCTCCTTTCAAAGTGGAACATGAAGATGAAGGTGGCCGGGGTACTGAGTTCGAATCTCATATTTCTCAAAAATTATGAAGTTCAATTGTTATGATTTTTTATATGTTGCGTACTTACAATTATTAATAAATAAAATTTCCACCCACCCCACCGTTCGTGGATTTCATCTTGTGACTTTCAAATTTATATATTCTCTATCAACTATATTGGACTAAGACATTTGTTACGTTAGTTGTTATAGGTTTACACCATATTTTCAGATATATTTGATAGTAAAAAGTTGGGTGATATAGTTTGCAATCCAATGATTTAAATTCAGAATCATGTAACAAGTGCAAAACACTCTTCAAATTACAATTCCGATATTTAAGTTGTTATATTGTGTTTTTATTTAGTCTATGTAGGATTAGTTGTACGTAATTGTTTAATTTATGGCATTTATTTCATATATACGCACATATATGTATGCAATGGTATATATTTTTGTATTAATGTTTTATTTTTTTGAAAAAATATAATGTTTAGATATATATTTCATTTTCAAAAAAATATCACTATTACAGAAAATTATTATTACTTACTATATTTAAAACTAAGTGTGTTTGGAAACTTTTTCACCACTCACAACTTGTCTAAACAATAGCATTTTTTGATGTTTTGTTGTGACTATTAAAAAATGACTTTATTATTTTCTGAAAGAAAAGTATTACCGATAAGAACAAAAAGCTAGATGTGATAGTAAACAATTTTTTAAAAAAAAAAAAACACAATAAAAGTAGATGTAAATGGCTTTATTTTTATTTTAGAATGTGACATGTAACACAAGATGTCAATTCTGAAAGAGATGAATAGATAGGATTTCTCGTGAAGGCCTTAAAGCGGTCATTATCAAGTTGAACCTCACTACCATTTTGAAAAAGGAATGATAAAACAAATTTTTTTACGCATCACTATTCACCAACAAATACAAACTTTATGCTTATTTGGTTGAACACTATTAATTAAAAAAATGAAATACCAGCAGCTTGTTTTATTTATTTATTTTTATGGATGTTGGTATCTTAATTCACTACGCTATTTATTGAAATTTTTATTAATTCAAATTTCTGTCTATCGAGAGGTATATTTTGGTGTTCTCAATGATGTCAAAATAAATATTTGTTATTGTAAAAAAGGAACCTGTTTTAAAATTTTAGTTATGGTAAAAGTCAATGTCATTTTTGCAGGACTGACGAAATAAGTATTCATATATTAAGACTTTATTTTCACTGCAAATTTACAATTTAATTAAAATAAATATTATTGAGTTGCATATTTATCTAGGGTCTTGTTTCAAATTGTTGTTAGAGTTGTTATAGTAAAAAATTTCAATGTTAAACTTTTAATAAAAAAACATGTTTTAGTATTGGATAAAAAATTTTGACTCTTAAAAAATTAGATACTGTTTATAATTGATTTTCAAAATTTTTTGAATGATAACATGAAAAAATTGAAAATATAACATTTTAAATAAGCAATCTAGAAAAATAACACGAACCTTAAATAAAATGAGATAAGTTTTTCTTGAAAATACTCACTAGCTACACCAAAATTATTTATTATGTATTATGTATAGTACATCTTTTATCTGACCTTGTGTTTAACTTAATTAATGGTTGGAGCACTTCCCTTAAATAAAGGGAAGTTTAAGCCTTACCACTTACTATATGTTACAAGTAAATGTCGATCTTGTGAATATGTTATTTTGTAATTATAGTTATTATTATTATTATTATTATTATTATTATTATTATTATTATGTATACAATATATTTTCATGATATGAAGGTATGATTTGTATTGATTTGTGGTTTCAAAAATTTACGAATTAAGAAAAAATTATTTTTTTAATTACAAATAATTCAGACGGTGTATTAATGAACTTAACATTTTTATATATGTTAACAATGTTATTTAAGAAGTATTCATCTAAACTTGAGTAGTTTTTTTAAAATTATTCGTTTTATTATGATTTTTCAAAATTAACAATCACATTTTGATTGAATAAAATATTTGTTGTTGACTCAGCTCAACAATTATTGAGTTGAGGTTTTTGATGATGAATAATCATTTAGGAAAACAACCTATAAGTTAATATTTTAGTCAACACTTTATTCTAGTAAATGAAGGATGACCAAGTTTAGTTTATATTATCTACTGTCTTAGTTACTTATGATAAATTGTGTTGAATACTCAGCACAATGAGAAATGAGATAACTCAACTTTTACTTGTCATTATTTTGCTGAGTATTTATTTGGTTACCTGAGATAACATTGCATACTTTAACTATTTTATAAGGATGAAATATTCCTTAACTTGATTCATTGCAGATCCCTAAGATAATGTGTCATTAAAAAATTGTATATTCAAGTGGTCCCGAAAATATAAAAGTTGTCAGTATGGAATTGTCGGCCTGTCTACGGTAAAGTCCAAGATTTTCAATTGACTTTATCACCGCATTCCAAAGCCGTTCGCGCTACAATGCAATGTCAAAAAAAGCTTAGCCAAACATAGCATTCCACGTATCAGTTCGCGCCCAATATTGCCGTAGCAAAATCAAGAGATTTTCAATAACTGACGATAACAACTTTCAATGGTTTAATCTCGCAGATTAATAGATTAATCTCGCACATCAACAGTTACGTATCTCTCTCACAACAAATTCAAAACCTGTCTCAAACAAGAAGAATTTTGAACACTAAATGACAAGAGAAATTGAAAATTAAACGAGTTGAAGTACAAGTTTGCAACAACTTCATCGGCATTATCCTATAAATAGAAGATCGAATGCAGTGTTCAAACTTGGTGATTACACCTAGAATTTTTCCAAGTGCTAAAGTTCTGTCAAATTGATCCAATAAACAAAGAAATTTCCAAAAGTTGAAGAACATCATCTAGAAATCTATTCAATTCTTGGCTAAGCAAAGAAGATCACTGAAATCATATTTGTTGGATTCTGAGCATCACTCAGACATAGATTTGTTAGTTCTGAGTTGAAGAACTGAGTTGAAGAACTGAGCATTACTCAGTTGACAGCAAGAACGGCAACGGAAGTCTACTCAGCAATCAAGCACGAAGTATTGTACAACAAAGAGCGTTAAAGCAATTGGAGACAAGCGTGAAGTACTGTACTTACTAAGTTCGTTAATCAAGCAGCATCAAAGTATTAGGTGTACTGAATTAGTACGATACTCAGCACAAGTTACTGTTTGTACTGAGTCGGAAAAACACTCAACAAGCAGTCACGAAGAACTAAGTCGGAAGTTCACTCAGCAGACAGACTTGAAGAACTGAGTACGATATACTCAGCGAACGATCACTCAGCATAGTGATTGCAAAGCACTGAAGCAGACAACAACTCAGGATACTGAGTTAGATGATAACTTAGCTTACTGAG